>JARJDQ010015420.1:0-24057 GCA_030264215.1 Geostiba sp. GC000077 | reverse complement strand
TAGTTCTATTTTCTAGATATGCATTTATTAAACCACTTTTCATTACAAGGACATCAATCAAATACTTCAGGAGTGCTACTGATCAAAAACTAGATCAAAAAAGTAGGTAAGTAATTAAAATATGGTAATACTTAGAAATGATCCGTAAATTATATTTCATCACGATTTCTCAGAAAGCATCCTTAATGTGATTTATTTCTATGTTTAGTGTGAATAACACTGAATTTACGGATCAGGGATCACGGACGCTTAATTATAGGTGAAAGGCCCTCAGGTAGCAGATTAGCAACGCCTACGATTCCGCCGTCGGTGAGGATGCCCTTGGGTTGCACGTTTGGTGCTTCCGGCGTCTCGATGGGCGCCGACGTGAACAACTCAATTTCCGGTAGCCGGATGGCCGACGGCGTTTTCATCTCATCGGTTTTTCCGCGAACAGCGCTAATCGTTGTTGTCGACTGAGGCGGCATCATGGTGGTTGCTAAGGACGCTTGTTTGCTGGCACTGGGTAGCGAAGGCGTGGGTGCCTTTGGCGTGGACAATGTGCCGCGCAAGAAGGGCTCATGGAAGATGATCGTCGGGCGACTCCAGTGCTTGTGATCGGGCGCGCCGTCGACATTATTTGGCAGTCGATCGTCCACCTCAGGATGGCGATGGTTGAACGCCGGCGTCGGCGATGAGGTAAGCCAGACGGGCGTCTCTCCATTGCGGTGTGTTGTTTGGCTGAATTTTTCGTAGTCGGCGGCGTTGGCCGGCCAGGGCTTGCCAGGCGGGACGATTTGCCCGATCAGGGACGCGGAAGGCCTCGGCGCATAGGAGGGACGATTCCCTAAGGGGAATTGTGATTGCGGGTAACATGTTACCCATGATGCGATGTAGATGCAGCAAATCAGTAACAACACTGGAACAAAAAGGGAAATCATTATATTTCGAAGCATTTAGGGTTGAAATTAGAAAATTACTTTCAATCACTCACTTGTAATGGTACACGTTGACGAAAGGGACACCTTATCAATGTACACTTTGTGCGAGCGGCGAGATTTAATTGAATAACATTGTTGAATCGTTGACAATATATACTTTGTCGAGAGCACTGTTGTGCATGTGCAGTGGACTCAAGTGGTCACTGGTCAGGTGGACACTCACGAAGTTACAAGTTGTAGCCGGCGTAAAAGCGAATGCGTGGTTTGAATCTATACGAAACTGGGAATTAAATTGCGGGAATACTTAAAAACCAGTTTCACGTACTGTGGACCTGTGGTGAAGTGGTGAATCAACCGAAATGGTGCGGCCGAACCGGCGGACGACCGCAGAAAATAATTAAACATGCATGCTTCCACCAACGTTGACGTTGGGCCAAACACAGTTGGGGACGGTCTTGCTGGGGGCGGTAGAAAGGATAATCTATCGGGAAATGAATTGATTTTGTATGCTTCGACCTTGACGCATCATTTTCATTATAAAAACAAACTCGATGTAAACTGGTTTAGCAATAAGCTATAAGCTAATAAAAGCTAAAGCATTCCAAAACAGTTGTAAAATATTTTTTTATCCACGAGTGATAAATAATGAATTAATGTAATTTTAGAGTGTGAATTGACATCATTACTTCATTACTTCACTCGCCTTCGGCTCCCTGCGCAATATAGTCTTAGGGATGAATACCATTTGTTTCACATAATAATAATATGTTAGCAATTCAAGTTTAGAAAGCCTGTCGAAACATTTTCAAATTTGATTTTAATATACACTTCCGGGGCCCTGAGGGGCTTGTTGCTGGGTGCATTTTAAAGAGCGCCTTCTTGCCAATCAGTATCCGTAAAAATAACTATAAAATGGGGCACGCGTTCGGAAAAAATCAATGTCGCATGTCGTCATGTCGTCGCATGTCGTCAAAATATCGAAAGAATTCGCCAACATTTCAAATAAGGCACTTCCATGGGCTAAATGGGTTGGGATGGAGATAATATGCCTAATATTTTAAATATTTAATTCATTTTACATTTGGATGTTTCGCCCTGTATTGATTTTCTCGATCCAGCAGTGTCAGGCTTTGGAAATTTAGGGTTAGGGACCCGGGAGGCAAAAGAGTTTCAACCCAAACAAATCTAGCTTTATTAATTTTTATTTCGGAAAGTGACTTTAAAATGTTAAAACCTTTGGAATTAACATTGGCAATCATAAAACCACACATCGTAGCAAATCCCATAGCGTTGTCAGATATTCGTCAAATGATTCTCGCCGCTCAATTCAAAATTGTGCGTTCCAAACGGAAAAAGTTGTCCCAAATGGATGCATGTGACTTCTATGCAGAACACAAGAACAAATTTTTCTATGGAAGGCTAGTGACATTCATGACAAGGTGATATTTTGGTATAGAACTGATAAACTGCTCACTGAAGGGTTTTTGATAGTTGAAGATTAATTGCTTTGCAGTGGACCTCTGGAGTTGTATGTTATGGCTCGACATGATGCAATCAAGGAATGGAGGCTCCTCATGGGACCAACCAAAGTCTTCAAGACACAATTCAGTGATCCTCACACCATCAGAGGCAAATATGGATTAAGTGATACCAGAAATGCAACTCATGGTTCAGGTATAATGAAGACTTTTAAGTTTGGAGCAGTCACAAAGAAATGCTATCATTTTAGATTCACCACAATCTGCAAAGCAGGAAATTGAATTCTTCTTTCCTGATTTTAATGTTGAGAAATGGTATACTCATGAAGAGGAATTGTTTCGAAAGCAGAGTGATAACCTAGCATTTATTGAGGAAAAGTTTATTCATGAATGCAAAAAATGTTGAATCAAACTTACATTTAACTTAATTTGGATAGACCAAATATAATAAGAAGGTTCCTAATTCCAATCATGCTTTTTTGTTAATGAAATAATTAGTATTATAGTACTTATTATGATTTACAATACATGCTGAATAATGGTCACATTTTTAGGAACTTTTACATTTGCAAAGTTAACAACATTGTTTGTTACTTTCAGTGCCTGTCATTGGTCAGAACGACTTGAGTCCCTTGAGTCTTGAGATGAGAGAGTCGTGGAGACTCGTTGTCCATGTCGTTGTCCCAATCGCCATTTTTTGTCAAAATTAAATTGTTTATTTTTTCAATATGTTATGTATTTATTTCTGATTAACAGAAATACAGGAAATACTCGGCATCGATCGAATTCGATGATAAGCCTGTTAGTTTTATGTCATTTTGAGAAATATCCTCATAAAACCCTTTGATTGTAACTTTGTGTGAATTAAGTTGCATATGTTAACATTTTAAAGTGAATAACCTCAAATTGAATGAAACTAGACTTGGACTTGGTGCAAAGCTTGAGACTTGAAAACACGTGCAGGCATATCTGCAATCAAGTAAGTTTTAAAGAATGAACACAGCATTGATTGTTGACTAATGAATTGTTTTAGTCATGACCAGATTCGCGCGTGCGAAAGGCTCCAAAGCATCCAATGAACGCACCGAGGAGAAAGCCACCTCTTGGACTGAAATGCAAGGACAGCTGAATGCAGTGAAATCAGAAGCAGATGGCAAAATCATGCAGAAGGAAGCAGATGCAAAGCGAAAACAGAATTATGATAATTTCCTCAAAGAAGTGGAAGCAGAACTAACCAAGAACAATGTATGGGCGGATTTTCCTGAATTGATCACAATGAAAGGTAAAAAAGGAAATCAAATTGCTGAAAACAAGGCATCAGTTGTCAGTGGGAATTCCTCCAAAGAAAAGAAGGGCATAGCACAGGATAGTGATGCCAATAATGTGAAAAGTACTGGAAAGGCTAAGGGAAAGAAGGCTTCAAAGGCAAAAGAAAAGAATAATATTACAAAGGAAGTTGAAAATGAAACAAATGATTTTACAAAGAAGAGGAAGAGAATACAGGAAAATGGTGCTAGTGGAGGCAACAAGCAACAGAAGATTGAAGATGTGACACCCAAGAAGACCGCAGAGGAAGTGGCAGAAGATGAGAGGAAGAAATTTGAGAAGAAGAAGGCAAAGCAATTGAGAGAGTTGGAAAGGAAGAAAATGAAGAAACAGTTGGGAAAGGGGCTGATGAAAGCACAGGACGATGGTGGAGCTCCTCCACAGCAAAATCAAGCAGCCACAGCCACAGCCAAGCAAGAAGTTAAAGGCAACAAGGGGCGAAAGGCAAAGAAACCTCCAAAACCTCCAAAGGTGAAGAAGATCGACCCAACCAAGGAGCCGAAACGCCGCAAGCCCATGGATCTCGCACTGAAGATTAAGGTCGACGGCAAGGATGTTGATCTGATGTACTTTGATGGCTATCCGATCAAGCGGGCGGACGCTGAACGCCTGACGGAGCTGCGCAAGGAGATGATCGCCAAGGGGCTGCCGCGCAGCGAGGTGAAGGCGACGATGAAGCTGGAGCGGCGGCGCGCCGAGAAGGCGGTCGCGCGCGAGAAGCGCAACCTGTGCTTCAACTGTCGCCAGGGTGGGCATGTGCTCTCCGAGTGTCCGGCGATCGCCGCCGACGGCGGCAGCATGCACACCGCCGCCAGCGGCATCTGCTTCAAGTGCGGCTCCACGGAGCACACGCACCTCGCGTGCCGCATGGTGAAGAGCCAGGAGTATCGCTACGCGTCCTGCTTCATCTGCAAGGAGCAGGGGCACATCTCGCGCCAGTGTCCGGATAACGCGCGCGGTTTGTACCCGAACGGCGGCGCCTGCAAGCTCTGCGGCGACGTCACACATCTGAAGAAGGACTGTCCCACACACCTCGCCGAACAGTCGGCGGCGACCCAGGGCGTGGACAGCCTCACCGTCGGCGACAATCCGGATAGTCTGGCGCCGCGCACCGCCAAGCTGAGCACGGCAATGCCACGCGCGAATTTAATCAAATTTTAAGCTATGTTAGAGTCGCAACACACGGGCTACTTTTTCGACCAATTTCTCGATCAAATAGATCAATTTAATCACGTGACATTGAGGTTAGAGTCGTGGGAGAAAATCAAACTTTGACTTACCATTTAGAACGATCTGGACATGTTTTAATCATTCTAATGTTACATCACACTTTGTTGTATTCTTGATAACTACGTTTGGTAAACAACAATCGTTAGAGTTAGAGCCGTGCAAGAAAATGTATGGTGTAAAACGGTCCTTACCAAGAATTTGATCAAGAAATTAGTCGAAAAACTAGGCCGTGTATAACGGCTTTAAAGAGCACTTGAA
This sequence comes from Geostiba sp. GC000077, assembly GCA_030264215.1. NCBI lineage: Eukaryota > Metazoa > Arthropoda > Insecta > Coleoptera > Staphylinidae > Geostiba > Geostiba sp. GC000077. The sequence continues at coordinate 18,845 of JARJDQ010015420.1, read as the reverse complement.
GATGAAAATAATCGAGACATTGGTAGAAAAACAAGCTCTTTGAAATGATTAAATGATTGTTCAATAAAAATGCACATTCTCAAGTTCTCGAATGACGATTACAGCTTATTGCCATTGAACGCAAGACTCGCGTGTGTCCACCACATCTTAGTGCAAGCGGTAGGGGCCGTGCGCGCGCGCTCTTCGCGGCTTCTGTCCATGCTCGCACATCTTCTGGCACTTGCGGCATTGAAACTTGCCGCACGAGCGCGGCTTCGGCCGCATGGACTTGCGCAAGGTTGCCGCGCTCTTTGCCGACCGCGGCTTGCTCCTGCTGGTCCTGCTGCGGCCGGACGGACCGGGCCGTTGGCAATCCAGCTCCGTGCGCACCGCACTTTTCCCCTGCGGTTTAATGCGCAGCGTGTTCCGGGTGGAGAACGTCGCATCGCTCTCCTCCTCGTCGCTGTCGTCGGTGGAGTCCGGCGGGATGCTCTGAATGTTCGACAGCGAGATGCCGCCCATCGACTCGCTCGACTCGCCGGTCGTCCAGTGCTCGCTCGCACGCCGCTGCACGCGCAGCCGGCCCGCGCGACGCCTCACCAGATCGCTGGACGCGTGCTCCAATGCCTCACGGATCATGCGCGCCACCTTTTGCTTGCGCTGCGCCGCCGTCTCCGCCTTGGGGCATGACGTCGATGACTTCATCATGCGCCGACTGGGCGCCAGGTAAGAGCGCACCTTTGCGATGCAATTCAATATGCCGTTCTCCCATGGCGTGATCTCCGACTGCTGGTCGGTATCCACCACTGTCGTTGCCAGCGTGGATCGCTCGCTGTCGATGGGCATGGACGATTTGGACGAGAATAGGGTTTGCTTCGAACTCAGCGCACATAGATCGCTATCTGGGTCGCTTGTGCAGCTGCTGTATTTTCCAGTGGGTGCCATTGCGAATTTAAATCAATTAACGTTCTCTTCTTTCAATTTTGACGTTGGATTTGTAATTGTTGATAATGCCAACTCCTCGAATCCAAAAAAATGCACTAGATGGCTAGACCTAGACGTACTGGACTCAATTTTGTCAAAAAAATCTAATGTGTCATATCTATGGTTACTAGGATTGTTCTGGATGACAAACAAACTATCAGTCTATCTCTTTCTATCTCATTGTGTGTGTCCTCCACATCCTCCAGAAGTAGTACATTGATAGTTAGTTGTTTGGATTTCTTTCGTTTGTTAACATTATAAAAAGAATGAATGAAAACCGCAAAATCTGAATCGATGCTTAGTTTCAACACAAAAAGATATGTGATATGTTGTGTTGTTGTGTATGATATTCAATCTCACATTCCTTTTGGTGTTGAAAATCTTCGAGAACAATAATAACTTCATTTGAAAGAAAATGTCATGTTCGTTCGAATACAAAAAAAAACAGAAAGTTCCTAATTGGTTCCTAATTGGTGTTGGAATACGTCCATTACTTGAAATATTCAAAACTTGGCAAAATGAAAATATTGTGAAAATATGGAGTATCAACATTTGAAAGTTATGGCTTCTTGAAATTTAATCAAACTATTTATCTAAATAAATGAAATATTTTTAAAACCTCTTATCTTTTGGGGTTGATACTTGGCGCGCATATATAGCAAATAGCTTCATTTCCAAGAAAATTTTATTCCTCTTTCATAGGCAACATAACACGAAGTTTCTAACCGTTCTATTTTATGAGTTGCAGGGTGTTTTTGACGGAGAAACCGGAAAATATGGATGAAATCTTTAATTGGAGATAACTTGAAAACCAAGGTCAAACGGACAAAAGTGCAAAGACATTTTTCACTCAAAATCCGATGTAGAATCACATCCTATTCGGGTTTTAAGTGATCGGGGATCACCCAATCACCCTGCATACAAATGAATTCTCAATAAAAATCAATAGAAAATGCACATTTATTACTTTTCCGTTTCATATCGTGGTGCTTAATATATTTTTACTGTTGGATGTTCATGGCTGCCACATCGAGTCCAATTGGAATTTTGAGGAGTCGCACAGATCTACTTGCAGGTTGCAGCTGGAGCTGAATTGGGCATGGGCTCAATTCCACGGAACACAGATGTGGAACCGGCATGGGACATAGATATGCTGGTCTTGATTATAAAATACCGTACTTGTGCAAAAATACTGCACAGCTAGCCCGACGATCGCGTGAAAGGGTTCTGATGCATCGTTCGAGGAGCATTATCAGCAGGGCCTTCTGCAAGAGTTCGCCCTCGTTCCGTGCTTTACCAAACCAATAGTTGCGCAATTTGGATAGAAAGTCCTGTACAAATGTATCCCACTTTCTCTTAAGCGCGACCTTGCTTTTAGAGGATGAAAAGATAACGTGGCTAGTAGCAGGTATGGTTGATGTTTTTTTCTTTTTGATTATGCCACGCTTCGTTGTATTCTGTTTTTCATCCTTGCGTACCGGTGCCATGCTGTTTTGCTCTGTGCTTCTTAATCGAAAAGGTAATAAATGTGGAATTTGAAGTTTATCGCGAAAACTGAACACGTCGAGCGAATTGTTTGATTTTGTTTTTCGGAAATGTAACAACGTTGCCGTTGGTTTGGCAGCCTAGCAATAAAAAACAAAACCAAACGTATTCACTAATAAACACTGATTGAATTGTCATTATTTTTTTGGAAGCAAAACGGAGAGGGTCGAAATTTTGTGATGGCGCCTACACGCAAGAAGTCCACCGCCCTGAGCCACAAACACAAGACGCCTGCGTCGTCAATGAGCACAATGGTTACAAGGTCTTCGTCGGGATCGTCCGATTCTGACGAGAGCCTGAACACGTTTGACTTTTTCACCGAGCCCCAAACGAAAAACTGGGAGAACAAGGTGCTGCGATGCCTCTCGAAGGTGAAAAACTATCTGGACCCATTGGGCCTGGGCAAGCCGATTAAGAGCCGCACGCCGAAGCGCAACGTGGAGGAAAAACGTAGCAAGGACGAGACGGATGAATCGCGCAAGCGCAAACTGGAGAAGTACATTATGAAAGCGTTGCAGGGCGTTGAGGGGCCCGCCAAAGGCTTGCTGAGCTCCTCGAAGAAAACGAACGACGCACATTCGAAGTCACAATTCACCGACGATACAACCAAGGATCGCACCGACTCCAATGGCACATCAATCGCGAACCTCAATATTGGCATACCACCGGAATCGATTGACTCCACAGATAGGTACCTTATGCGAATGCAAAAGAATTCCGTGCTTTTCAATGGACCACGTAGTAAGGTAACGAAGCCAACGAAGTCAACGAAGTCAACGAAGTCAACCAAGAGGCTTCAGAAGCCGAAATTCAAAAAGGACAGCATATCGCCGACGGCGGTACGTCAGGCAATACAAAATCGCATTGAGATGGCAAGCGCGTCCGACAAGCTTGAAAAACGAGACCAGCGACCTGGCAAGAAAGTTGATCCTACACCTAGTAAGGTGTCTAAGAAAACTAAGCAGAAGGAGCAAAACACCAAGTCTAAACCAGAACACTAGATGACCATCAACTACTTACTTCATACATACGATTTTAAATGTATGTAAAACGTACAATCAACACCTTAGGACTGAGGAAGCCAATACAGAGCATAAATTTTCTGTACACTTACAAATCTGCTGTAAACTCAATAATATCGCATTATTTCTCATATTGTGTGTGTCCTCGACTTCATTTGGTACATTGTATGACAAGCAGGGAAAGCGGCACTGTTTTATACTCCTGTAGGTTTCTTCGTTGCATATACTATTTTACCGCAGCCGCAGATTGTACAAATAGTTAATGTTTAGTAAAATTTATTAGCGCGAGAGATATTAGCACCCCTAGTGCACTTTACAACTGCCGTAAAAATAGTACAACAAAACCGGACACTTGTACAGAAAAGTGAAACTTTTCGGTCTCGAATCGATACCGGAAGAAGGCAGTTTTCGGGCGAAAGAATATTGATTACACAGGATGATCCACGACCACTTAAAATCCGAAGAGGATGTGATTCTACCCGGATTTTGATTTTAGAAAAATGTCTTAGCACTTTTGTCTGTTTGATCTTGGTTTTCAAGTGCATATTTTCCTGTTTGTCTGACAAACACACCCTGTAACTCATAAAGGAGAACCTTAAGAAACTTCCGGTTTGTTATCTACGAAAGAGAATTAAATTTTCTTTGAAATAAAGCTATTGCTATACGCGGCAAGTTTCAACCCTAAAAGATATGAGGTATTAAAAATATTTAATTTATTTTGATAAATAGCTTGATGAACATAAACAATATTATTAACCTTTTGTTGTTTGTATTATTTGGACGAGCATGAAATTTGCTTTCAAATGAAGTTATTGTTATTGTTGTTCTCGAAGAGTTTTAATACCAAAAGATATGACAGATTGAAAATGAAAATTTGATTTCTAAAACTTGCTGGATGTCTGCTCTTCAACAGGTGCTGGATGGATCTTAAGCAATTTATAAAAATAAATCTTTAATTTTCAATCTCACATAACTTTAAATCATAATCCGAAAATTATAATCTCCGCCCTTTACTTTTATCAAGTTACCCATGTCATTTTTATCCAATTGTTTCCATTTGTATCCATGGTGCCCAGTTTTTACAATAAACTTCAATTCAAATTCAAGATTTACATTTTCCATTTAGATAGCACTGCAGCAGTATGGCACCGGCACGTAGAAATCCGAATGCATCGAAGCGTGTTGGCCATGGTAGGCCAAATAAATTCCAAGTGAAAAAGAAGAAACTATTCATACCAAGTCTCTTCCTGCTACCCAAGAACAAGTGGACGAAATTTATTCAGGACTATCTATCCAAATTGCGTAACTATTGGGCTGACAAAGTAAGAAGCCACGCCGAACTCATTCAAAGAGCCCTGCAGATAGTGCTCATCGAGCGAAGCATCATATCCCTTATTCGTACACGACATTGTCGACCAAGCTGTGCGGTATGCCCCAGCCCCTTTGTGCAGTATCATCCTTTCCCCCCAGCCCCATTCCGGTATGCTTCATTCGGGTATCATTATGGTCAACCAAGCACTAGCAGCTACAAGTAGACAAGAACGATGCCACCAAATTCAATGTGAACTTGTTCCCAAGTCGAAACCAATAGTAAAAAAAAAACAGTATCCGAGCATAATGTAACAAAGAAGTAATAAATGTGCATTTTTGGGTGCTTTTCATTTGCTTATTTGGTATGATTGTCATGTAAATTAATGATTATTTTTCTCTGCAGAGATAATCATTGAAACATCTAAAATGAATATTTCAGTGAATGGATGCTGTACCTATACTACCGCACATTTATAGCATACCTTCTTTTTCAGAAGTAATAAATGTGAGTGACCCTAATAGATGCGAGGCATTAAAAAGATAAATTTATTTTGATAAATATTTTGATGAACTTTCAAGAAGCCATAACTTGCAAATGTTGATACTCATGAAATACATTTCTCATCGCCAAAAGTTGGCGAATAGGTTTGGTTTTCCATTAATGTATTGATTTGATAGATAAATTAACATAAATTGTTAAGCAGATCGAGATTGGACATCATAAAAAACACAATAAGTTACAGGATGATGTTCTATAAATAGATAATGTTCTAATTTTCTGATAAACACCCATTAAATATCCACTTTGTCGTGAACCTGCAACTTATTTACATTACTTGACCACTGGACGTGAACTACTACTTTAAAAAACACAATATTTTATTTTGCAAAGTTTAGAATACTTCGAGTAATGGATGTATTCCAACTGCGATTAGTAACTTTGTGTTTTTTTTGCATTCGGACGAGAATGAAATGTTCTTTCAAATGATGTAATTATTATTGTCCTCGAAGAGTTTCAATACCAAAAGATATGAGAGATTGAAAATGAAAATTTGATTTCTAAAAATGCATTAACATAAATCATAAATTTTCAATCTCAGATAACTGTTGTCTTTTAGAAATCATAATCAGGAAATCATAAGCTCCGCCCTTCACTTTTATCAAGCTACCCATGTCATTTGTATCCAATTGTTTCCATTCGTATCCATGCATGGTGCCTAGTTTTCACAATAAACTTCAAATTAAATTCACCAGTGTGAATTTGAGATTTACATTTTCGATTTGATACCACTGCAGCAGTATGGCACCGACACGAAGAAATGCTCCGAATGCATCGAAGCGTGTTGGCCGTGGTAGGACAATTAAATTCCAAGTGAAAAAGAAGAAAACATTCATGCCAAGTCCCTTCCTGCTACCCAGGAACAACATAGTAAGAATCCACGCTGAACTATGTCAAAAAACCCTGCAGATAGCGCTCCTAGAGCGAAGAATCAAATCCCTTATTCGTAGTCTACGTCGGGGAAGGTATGCGGTATGCCCCCCCTGCCCCCTTGTGCAGGATCATCCTTACCACCCAGCCCCAGTCCGGTATGCTTCAATCGGGTCCCAAACATCTGTGGACCATAATGGAAAGCCAAACACCAGCAGGCCCAGCAGCTACAAGAAGTAGACAAGAGCGGCTCCGCCAAATTCATTGTGCACTTGTTCCCAAGTCAAAACCAATAGTAAAAAGAAACAAACAGTATCCGAGCATAATGTAACAAAGAAGTAATAAATGTGCATTTTTGGGTGCTTTTCATTTACATATTTGGCATGATTGACATGTCAATTAATGATTATTTACCTCTGCAGAGATTGCAACATATAAAATTAATGTTTCAGTGAATGGATGCTATACCTATACTACCGCACATTTATAGCAAACTTTCGTTTTCAGAGGTAATAAATGTGAGTGACCCTAATTCCGTAATAGATGCGAGGTATTAAAAAAATTAATTTATTTTAATAAATAGTTTGATGAACTTTCAAGAAGCCATAACCCGCAAATGTTGGTACTCATGAAATACTTTTCTCATCGTCAAAATAGGTTTGGCTTTCCATTACTGTATTGGTTTGATAAATTAACTTAAATTGTTAAGCAGAGCGAGGTTGGACATCATAACAACACAATAAGTTACAGGATGATGTTCTATAAATAGATAATTTTCTAATTTTCTGATAAACACCCATTAAATGACCACTTTGTCGTGAACCTGCAACTTATTTACATTACTGGACCACTGGACGTGAACTACTACTTTGAAAAACACAATATTGTATTTTGCCAAGTTTAGAATATTTCGAGTAAAAGAAGAAAACATTCATGCCAAGTCCCTTCCTGCTACCCAGGAACAATATAGTAAGAATCCACGCCGAACTCTGTCAAAAAGCCCTGCAGATAGTGCTCCTCGAGCGAAGAATCAAATCCCTTATTCGTACACTACATCGTCGGGGAAGGTGTGCGGTATGCCCCAGCCCCCTTGTGCAGGATCATCCTTACCACCCAGCCCCATTCCGGTATGCTTCATTCGGGTCCCAATCATCTGTGGACCATAATGTCCAACCAAACACCAGCAGGCCCAGCAGCTATAAGAAGTAGACAAGAGCGACTCCGCCAAATTCATTGTGAACTTGTTCCCAAATCAAAACCAACAGTAAAAAATAAAAACAAAGTAACCGAGCATAATGTAACGAAGAAGTAATAAATGTGCTTTTCATTCGTTTATTTGGCATGATTGACAAAGATAATCATAAAATCGATGCAATTTTGCAACCGGCGACTGAGGCAAAACCATCATGCGATCTTGGGTCCTCGCGGTCAAGCAAATAGCTTTCGTTTTGGCGTTGTTGAAATTGAATCTCCTATAATGAATGCCTCAGTGAATGGATGGTGTATCGATACTAACACTACCGCAAATTTACCGCATACCTTCGATTTTAGAAGATAAGAAATGTGAGTTCTTGAATGAGCGCCATGACTAGGATAAATACGACGTAAAACACCATCGCATATGCCACTCTTGAGATAGCCGTGTATAATATCATCTTGACTATTAAATTCGAAACGTTGCAGGGTTTATAAGCTTGACAATTTTTGAATGCACTGAAAATTTTGTGCCGACGACGTTCTCAGGACATGCCAAAATGTGAAATTTGCAAGTGGATTTGATATTTTGATTTATTTGATCTGTTGCTTGGTAACGAGGTAAATCTTTTTGAACTTGATAACAATCAAAATTGGTGATTGAAACATCCTTGTTATTTTAAATCACGAAAAACACACAAGTACACAACATGAGCAAACATGAGTGATGAAGATGACCTTGCTGTTTATATAACCTGGAACGTTCAACAACATAACTTTTAGAAACTTTTTTTGTTCATTGCGTTCAATGTTATTATTGAAATCTGTAAAGATGGCACAATTAATAAAATCTCTAAGGAATAATGTGCGTTTGAAAGGAAAACCTAGTGTTTTAAGTGTGCTAGCGCGGAAATACTCGCAGGTGGCACCAAGTCCTGGTGATAACAGATCTGAATTGATAGTAAGACATCTAGAAGGCCAGGATGCAGGCATCACAGTAATGGGTTTGAATCGACCGAAGTCTCGCAACGCATTCAGCATGAGCCTGGTGGAGAAGATTCACCAATCACTTGATGAGATTGCCATTGATAACTCAGTGCGAGTGTTGCTTGTCTGTAGTGCAGCATCTGGCATGTTTGGATCAGGTTAGTTCAGTGTTCAGTGTATACTGCTGAATATCATCTTGCATTTTCACAATCTTCCTTTGCTAGGTGCTGATCTAAAGGAGCGAGCGACTATGTCACCAAAACAAGTCTCAATCTTTGTCACATCCCTGCGAGCAATGATGAACAAGTTCTATGAGTTGCCAGTGCCTGTGATCGCTGCCATTGATGGGCTGGCCCTCGGCGGCGGATTGGAGCTGGCGCTGGCATGCGACATCCGTGTGGCGGCGTCGGCGGCGAAAATGGGTCTGGTGGAGACAAAGCTGGCGATCATTCCCGGCGCCGGCGGCAGCCAGCGCCTACCGCGTCTGATCAATCCAGCGGTGGCGAAGGAGCTGATCTTCACCGCGCGCATCTTCGACGGTGCGGAGGCGCAGCGCCTCGGCGTCGTGAATCACGCCGTCGAGCAGAACGACGCCGGCGACGCGGCCTTTCGTCGCTCAATGGACATCGCGCGCGAAATGCTTGACAACGGCCCGATTGCGCTCAAGATGGCCAAGGCGGCGATCAACCAGGGCATGCAGGTGGATCTCAAGACGGCATTCAAGTTCGAGGAGGCGTACTACGCGCAGATCATACCGACCAAGGACCGCGTAGAGGGCTTGACGGCGTTCAGGGAGAAGCGACCACCGAAATATATCGGCGAATGAGATATTTCTGCTTCTGCAATCTGCATGCAGTTGCTTGCCAATCTCATGTTTTAAAGTTAAACTAACATATATTTCTGTTGAATTTTGCCTTCTCTATTGAAATTCGCGCCATGTTTTTATTCACTCGAAGCAAGCCTACCTTAAAACTACGATGGTGGGGGTATGATGTACCGTTTCCTTGCATTTCGCCGACCGCTAGGGGCGCTAGGCTACACACCCATTTGCTGCAATGCATTTGCTTCTAGCGGCGAAACATGCAACTAACGTGGTACATCGAAAATACTTGTCACAAACAGGCAGTTACGCATTTGTTCGCGATTGTGGCGAATGGCGATAACAAACTGTCACTGTCACTTGGGCGGCAGCACACGGCAATTTGGTTGTTGGGGGCAGGGCAAGGGCAGCCGCAGGGGGCAGTTTGTGTTTGTCGCTGATGTGTGCCAGGCACGGTGAGCTCGTCACCTGCGCATCGCCGTTTCGGTGTTGCGTTCGAAGCCTTCACGGCGTAGTGATGTGAGTTGCACGCGGAGGTGCGCCGATCCGTGGAACATGAATCGCCTGAGCAACGGTGAGGAGCGCTGCCGCCGCCGTAGCGGCCACCGTCGCATATGTTTGGGACTTTGGGGCGCGCTCATTGTTTATTAATGTGTTCGCAGGTCCGTGCAGTGGCGCGAGCGTCGCGATGGACAAGCACAAGGACTGGCAGCTGGAGCTGCTCATGGAGAAGCTGCGCTCGAAGGCGGCGCAGATGAAAACCTTCTCCGAGACTTCCAAAGCCATTCGGATGACACTGCTCGTAGGTTATGTTCGATACACGAATATCCCCAATTTCCAATCGTTATTCGTGTCTAATTCTCTTTCTGTTTTGCGCATTTTCTAGACGAGATCCTTGCCCTGCTTTCCAAAATCCCTGTTGCACATGCAAGACCATCCAATGTCTATAGATTAGTTACAAACTTTAATGCAATGTTTCTTGTGGTTGTATACAGGACAAAAGGTATGCATTGGACAGTGTGGAGAAAGCACTGCACCAGAAGTGCTTGGATACCTTGCAACACTCAATCAAAGTTACTTCTCTGCAAAGTATGGTTGAGAGATTGGAGAGTTTAACCAGACAGTTGGGGTAAGCATTCTTTGCTTTCCAATTTGCATATTGCATTGCACATTGTGTATTAACATTATGTATTATTACAGTTTAAAGTTTGTGCAAGCGCCATCTGGGGTGGAACTGTTCATCTCCTCAGACATGTTCTACCTGGAGATCGTGCTGGACCAGAGCGGCGCCGTGTGCGACGTGAAGGTGCACCACGAGGGCACCGTGGAGCAGAAGAGCTGCGAGGAGTTGGTGGCATGCCTCAGCAAGAACGACTTTTTCGACTTCACCGCGCAGCTGGAGGGCTTCGCCTCCATCTACCAGCTGAACGCCGAGAAGAAGGTGAAGGCGAAGGCGTTCATCGCACTGCAGTCACTCGAGGCGGATCTGAGCATGCTGGCGCAGCTGCAGACGTTCATCAAGGAGCCGTTCAACGTGCTGCACAAGTCGCCGGTGGGAGTGCTGGAGAAGCGGCGCGGTGGGCATGCGATGCGGCTGACGTACTTCGTCTCACCGTACGACCTCATCGACGCCGAGCGCGGCGACATCGAGCCGATCAACGTGGACGCAATCCTCGGCCGCCGGCTGGGCTACAGCGTGACGGTGTACATGGAGGGAGCGACAGCGCACAAGCTGCAGACGGCGACGCTGATTAGCGTCAATCGCAGCCACAACGGCAAGGGCACACCCTCGTATGCGCCGCTCACCGCGCAGAATAGCGCACTGATACCGGCGTGCTTTGTGCTGAAGCTCAACCGGCCGATGCCGATGTGCGTGGAGCTGCTGCGGCAGATCCAGGCGATCACCGAGCTGGAGTGCGCCGACTTCGCGTCAACGCATCCGCTGCTCAGCCTGATTGCGACGCACGCCAGCGATGGCCAGCTGGACTCCAGCAATAATCGCGGGATGTTCGTAACGCTGCCCGACCAGAGTCACTGCTATTTTATGACGGAGAACCGCAGCATGCAGGGCGTGCTGGTGAGTAACATACCTTTCACGCATCCGGCGCACGTCGCCCAGATACTTGTCTTTCTGCGCCAGCAAGCGCTCTTCAATACGATCATCGCAAGTTGCATTCGGCTGAATAGCAAACAGGATTTGGAGAATATGGTGATGCTGGAGGTGAGCGCACTGAGTTGGACGCACATCTCGATTTCATTGGAGCATCCCATTGAGGAGAGCATGTCCACGGCGGAGATTGACCTTTCGGACATCTCAAATCTCACATGTCGCATACTCAGCCCCAGCGCACCGCCGACGCTCGCCACGCAGGACATCGCATCCGAGCTGACGACCAAAGTGCTCAATCGGAGCTTCTCCATACCAATCACGATGCGCGCGATCCTCCTCTACTGGGAGAAGCAGGTCGTGCGCCAACAAAACCACTTCAACGGGCTGGAAAATTTTAACTTGCCCCTCGGCGCTGGGGATCCGGGGGGTAGAAATGGTAACTCGGGTAACACGTTGGGCGAGAGGGAGATCACACCAGAGCCCTCCAACCACGGCATGCCGCTAATGTCGCATCCCCATCAAGGCATGTTTCTGAACGAGTCGCTCATGGGCGGCGCCAGCTTCGCCGGCTTTCAGCCGGACGGCGCGACGGTGACGCCCGTGCTGACGAACGTTGAGCTGACGAACATTCTCGCCGGCGGCGATAAGCCGAAGCGCGCGAAGCGCAAGCCGCCGGAGGAGGCGTGGAAGAGCGGCGGCGGCAAGCGGAAGCCGGGCGCCGCCGAGGACGAGCTGCTGGACGCGTCCAGCTGCGATTCGACGTCGCGGAGCACACCGTTGTCGCAGGACGCCGAGATCGCCACGCCCAACTCGGTGCTGGGGTTTCACTCCGATCTGGAGCTGAGCGCGCTGGACGCGTCTGAGCTGCTCGGCGACAAGGAGGCGGATTTCGACGCCGACGACCTCGGCGACGTCGAGGAGCTGCTGGCGGGCAAGAAGGACAAGTCGCCGTTGCTGCCGGACTACGACTCCTCTAACAAACTGGTATCGTCCAGCGTGAGCATCACGCCGATTCACATTGCGGGAGCGACGAGCGGTGGCGCATCGCCGTCGGTGGTAGTCGTGCCGCCGCCGGAAACACGGCGCGCCGGCATCGAGATATTTCCGATCACGGCTGCCAGCGCGCAACTCTCCGGCGCCGTGACCATCACGCCCATCGCGCAGAAGTCGGACAAGGAGCGCCGGGATAAGAGCGGGAAGCGGTCGGACGACAAGGCACGCCTCGAGAGGAAGAAGAAGCGCAAGCGCGAGGGCTCGCCGATGGGCCCGCCGGAGAAGATACCTAGCAAGACGGAGCTGCTGCCGAAACAGGCGGGGAGCGGCGGCTGCGGCGGCAAGCCGCCCGAGAGCCCGCCCAACTCGCCGAACATGGCGCGCAAGTTCAGCCAGTCGCCGAACCGCAGTCTCAGCGACAAACTCAGCCCCAATCTGATGAAGGCGACGATCAAGACGCACAGTCCCAAGCATTCGCCGGCGCACGTGCCCAGCAGTCCCAAGCACGTCCTGCCGGGCATCAGCAGCCCGAAGTCGTCGCCAAAGCATCCGTCCACCAGCGGCAGTGGTAAGCCGAGCATGTCGGCGTTAAAAAACGCAGCAAGCTCCCCGTCTAGCAAGAGCGACGCGAAGAAGTCCAGCTCCAAGGAGTCCGCAAGGGAGAAGGACAAGAAGACGGGGGGTGGTGGCTATGCGAACGCGGCGAAGAGCGGCTCCAAGAGTGCGCTCAAGGTGAAGCCGCTGGACTTGAACATGCATGCGATGGAGATGGCAGGCGGCGGTGGCGGCGGGGCGCCCGAGTCGGGCACGACGTCGCCAGGCATCGGCGCCGACCTCAGCAAGGCCAGCGGGCTGCTCAACCAGATGCGCAACCGTAAGTCCGGCTGTCTGTCCGCCATCGTGGACAAGCTGGCGAAGGCGCAAAACTGTGATATGGCCGCCGATCCGACCGGCAAGCCGAAGGAGCGCGGCGCCGCCACGCCCGGCAAGGGTGAGCAGCCGCCCGGCGGACCGCCGAAGGGGGCCTCCGGTGCCAAGCTGGGCCAGGAGCCGAAGAACTCCGAGTACGTGCTGCTCAAGCATTCGTCCGACTGCATGAAACTGACGATTAATAAGACGCGCACGCGGGAGCCGGGCGCCAAGCCGATGAAGACGTGCTCCGGTTCCGGGGCGAACAGCTCTAGCATGTCCTCCTCCGGCATGAGCGGCACCGGCTCGCCGAAGAACCACACTGGTCTAAAACCGGGCGTCAACTCCGGCCCCGCGTCGAAGAAACCGCAACAACCTGGCACTACCAAACCACTCGGCAGCAATCCAAACGCCAGCTATCCCTCCGGCAGTCTGAAGCCCTTCAAATCGTCCTCGTCCTCCTCATCCTCATCCGCCTCTTCATCATCCGGCTTGAAACCCACCAACTCCTCGAACTCATCGCCCAATTCGTCCAATCCCAAGAAGATTCTCAACTTCTATCCACCGAAGAGTAGCTCCGGCGACCCGAATCGCATGAAGGATCGACCCAAGATCAGCAAGAGCTCCTCGGAGAAGTCCATCTTCAGCAAGAGCGACGGCAAGGGCAAGGCCAGCCCCACGCAGGACACCGAGAATCTCAGCCTCAACTTTCCCAGCAAGAAGCAGTTCGATAAAAGCTTTCAGATTCCAAAGCTTTCGGCGCGCATTGGCGAGGACAAGAAGCCGAAGCCGGCCGAAAACAACGTTCTCGGCGTCAGCAAGGACAAACTGCTGGACATTTTCGCCTCCAACACCACCACGACTGCCGCCGTGGGCAGCAAAGACCTCATCGGCAAGTATGCAATCCCGCTGCCGCCGAAACTCTTCGACAGCACCATGGAGCTAAAGATCCGCAGCACAATGACCAGCGTTTCCATCCCGAACAGCCTGAGCATCACGGCGACCAGCACCAGCCCCAAGATAGACGCGCCGCTCGCCGGCGGCGAGGAGGAGAAGAAGCAGCCCAAGGATGACGCGTTCAGCAAATCGTTTCCCATATCAGCCAGTAGCGCGCCATCCAAGCAGTTTATCTCGGCGGGCGGCGGCGAGCCGCTCGGTCTCGCTGGCCGCAGCATCGATCTGACATCAAAGTTTGTCGCGCCGGCGCCGAAGCTCGAAGAGAAGAAGCCGGAGAAGAAGGAGAAGGACGAGCTGGACTTTGCGATGGCGGCGACGATCAGCTCGCCCGGCGTGGCGGCGACGGCCGCCGTCGGTGCTGGGCAGGAAAAGAAGCTGCCGCCGCTGCCAATGTCTCTGCCGTTCCCGCCGTCGCCGTCGGTGAGCGTGCATATCGTCAAGTCGCCGGCGCCCAGTCCGCACATCGCGCCTAGCCCGCACATCGCGCCCAGCCCGCACTCGGTCGCCTCGCCCGGCATCACCGACGACGAGCTCATGGACGAGGCGCTTGTCGGTCTCGGCAAATAGTGCAGGCTTGTGTACATACGCGGGTGGAATTATTTTATTACCTAAGGTAGGGAGACCGGAGGCAAGTGCCTTGCCTCCGCGCATGTAGATAAACATAACGAACAGAATGACGAAATAATCACAACGTTGATGAATTAAGTTAATATGCATTGGTTGGCAATGAAGAGAGAGAAGGAGAGAGAGAGAGAGAATCAAAAGCCATCGGCGTTTGTATTCCGTGCGTCGTATAGTCATTGGCTGTGCCTTATCGATGGCGTAGTCCTCATTAGCGTTGCGTTCTTCGTTGAGCATTTTGTAACGTCGCCATGTCTCAGTTGCGCCTCCATTGAGTTCCATTAGAGAGATCTTAGACAATCAACATTGAGTTGTGACATTCGTTTCATTCACATGTACATTTTTGCAATTGATGCATTTTTAAATAATTTTCTCAAATTTACTAATCGCATAGTACAAATGACGATATGATTATTGTAATTACATAATTACGAGTATTAGAGAAAGCATTACAATATGGAATTATTTATGAAGATATCAATATTTCGAATGGAGGTACGAAGCGCTGCGATAGCAAATTATGCTGATGGCGAACAAGCACCAAACATGTTGACACAGAGAATTAAATTGTTAAGCCGTCGGTGCATTCGTATTTACAATGTAATTAATTTAATTTATGAATTATGAGTAAGAGCTATTAAAGAAATGACTATTGAACATGAATGCCGAAGTATTCAATTGAAGGAATATCAATCTCTTGTTAATTGCATCAGTGCGGGTTTCTTTTGTACATAGTTTGGCGTAATGCTTGCATATGAAAGTCGCACTTCGAACCAACATTTATGAAGTACATTTTAGTACAATTACTGCGTATTATTGATTTATTTAAATTATATTTAATTGTTATGGTACACATAGTTTCTGCGCAAACTCTTCGATCAATTTTAAGTTGTTCCTTTTACGAAGGAGCGCAATATGATGTAATGATGTATAAGTAATTATCGATTGATATGATTGGCGTGGAATAACAAGCAGAGGATGAGCAGATCAGCAGAGAAATGTAATAAGAATATTGAAATAAAGAAAAGTTAATCCGAATATACATTTTTCTCTACAGGGTGATTCTGTAATGGTGCAATCCCTGTGGATGCTTTATAGATGGCATTAAAAGAAGACATTGAGCAAAAGAGAAGTAGGTAAATTGTTCTTCTAAAGGTAGGTAGATATCAAAGAAGAAGAATATTAAATTTGTCAACATCGCTTGTATGCAACTTGCACAGTAGTTAATTATTTTGTCCACGACTTCTTTGTAATTGGACAAATAGAAACTGTTTTCACAATTGAAAGAGCATACAAAACTAACTCGCGGGGAGAGTGTGTTTTGAGTTTTGACAACACACAGCTATCGAGTGTGTGATTGGCCGCACTGGGGCCGATACGCCGGAAATTTTAGTAAGCCATGAAAATTATGAATATAATATTTGTGTTCAACTGTTATTTACAGAATCACCCTGTATTTACCTAGGACTTCCACTTTGGTTGCAGATAAATATCTACGGTTCAAATCCCAAGAAATGGGAGAATTTTTGTGCATTGTGTGTGATTGTTTAGCCTAGCACAGTGCTTAGGTTAGGTTACTCTTTTGCATTTAGTTCTATTTCACATTTATATACATCAATTTAGTACAAATTAAAAACTCTATAAGCGGCACATATCATATTTGTCTGCACATGTTTATAATGTTAAGCATTTCTTTTCACACGGACACTATGAAAAATACGAATATCGTGCAGCCTGCTGCTCAAAATTGAAGGTAGTACAGCTGTGTTTTCGCGTCCACACCGCTTCGCCGCTTGTTCGAAGACGGCTGTGTTCAAAACAATTGGCACAAACAAACATAGTTGAAATATGGATATATATCACCACTATGTTTGTTTGTACCAATTTTTATCCGCACGCAGCGACAATTGTTTTGATTTTGAAGATAGCAAGGCTGATGTATTCAACGCGAGTCTGGCGGAGCGAGCATTTTGTTTTGACCGGATGATGTCCTCGTCGTATGCTCGCTTCATATCTCAAACTCGCTCGCTTGCGCTCGCTCGTTATCGCTAAACGCTCGCACGCCGGAAACAACATTATCTCGCCACTCGATACGTAAACTACTACAACATTTTAGAAAGTTCAAAACATGCAGTTCAAATCAACATCGAGACTGTGGTTGCTATGATTTGAAAATGCACAAATTTTGTTGAATATTGAATATTGAATATTGTTAGATGAATATTGTTACAAATATGGTATCCTGATGCCAGAAGGCTTCTTCAGCCTTCATTAGTCTCGTAGGAATTAGCTTGCCTCTGATAACGCAAGTCAACCATACGCTTAATTTCCTTCGACCCCTCGTGCAGGAAAATGCGATTTTCAGCGATTTCGTAGCGCAGCTCATTTATGATCTGCACCAAACTTAGCACGCATAGCCACATGTAGAATAGAACTACTGCAAGCAAAAGAAGTAACGAAATTAGATTGATATCAGTTAAAATGTTCAGGAATGAGAATAAGAAAGAAGCCGTGCTTTGAGCAAACATACTCAAAGTTACCGCGCCCACGTTGCCAGCGAGAATCAAAGCGCCGAGTCCAAAACCGCGTTTCTTGATATTGATGAGCAGCATCACCATCAGCAGTAGCATGAAGTTGATGTACATCATGTTCACCACCAGAAAGGGATACAACAATTTTTGCTTGCACTGAAACGCATATAATAATCATAATATCATAATATGAAACTACCATCTCAGCATGCGTTGTTATACAGGGTGATTCATTAGTAGCAGCTTATCTATGGAGGTTTTATAGAATGCCTTGAAAGTAGTATATTTTACAAAAAAAAGTAGGTAAATTGTTCTTCATGGCCGAGATACAGAGTAATAAATTTTATTTGTCAACTTTGTTTCTAATTATAAAGGTGTAATTTATAATTATAAAGGTGTAATTGAAAGATTATTTTATTTGTTAACTATTCTAATTGAAATTTTTGATCCACTGGCAATATCGTTGGAGGAATTGAATTTTAAAGTTACAATCCTGAGAACTTATTATTTTAAAATTCAATTGTTCCTATAATTTTAACAATGGATCAAACATTTCAACGGAAATAGATAACAAATTCAATTACACTTTTAATTAAAACAAAAGAATAATTTGAAACAAAGTTGAAGAAATAAACATCCAGAGCTGCCACTAATGAATCACCCTGCATATTAAACTTTAGGGTGACATTAGAGTCCTGAAATCGAATGGTCGCGCGGGCGCCTCCAATGTTTCAGCCCCTTTAGTGAATCCACGCGTACCACTGTGGGCCGACGTTTTCGGAACTCGAATGTCTCGCTTAAAATGCTGAAACCAACAGGTGACTTACTGCAAACGCACCAATAATAAGGATCACGCAAGACACGAGATAAATTGCTGCAAAGCTGGAGAGAATGATCAACAGCACGTGCGGATCGTCGGCAAACGACAAGAAATGCTTGTTTTTGATGTTGAGACTTTCGATGATCTCGTGCATAAAGTGCCGAACGTCCTCTTGATTCTTGAGCGATATTAATGATATCATCAGCCAAATGGCTGCTTGAGTCTTAACAGGACAAAATGACATCTATATAATTCATATTATAATAGCAATTAACTATATTTCTCGCGAAAAAAACAAGTACAACACACTGAGTTTAGTCGTAGTATTGTAGTATTAAACTCGTCCGAAACTCGGCTCGCTTCGCAATCTCCTCAGGATTATCCACATGAAAATACGAGGAACAGAAAGTTTACTTACCTTACAGGGTGTTCTTTTAATTTAAAAAATGTATGTAGAATCACATCCTATTCGGTGTAAAGGTGTTATACGTTGTTGTGGAACATTCTGTATATTAGTGTACAGGGTGTCCCATTAATCGCGTAATTCCTCTGGAGGTTTTATAGATGGCATTAAAAGCAGTACATTGAACGAAAAATGACTAGGTAAATTGTTCTTCATGGCCGAGATACAGA
>JARJDQ010015415.1:0-32429 GCA_030264215.1 Geostiba sp. GC000077 | reverse complement strand
TTTATTAAGACCCTGTATGTTGTGATGCGCTTCAGACACGAATTTTTGCGGTTTAAATTCGCGTTTTTGCGCTTTCCGCCATGCGTGCAACTGCTACTGGGTGCGAAATTCAAATTTTGATCACGTGGTAATCAGACATTTATGAAGACCCTGTATGTTGTGCCGCGCTTCAGACACGAATTTTTGCGGTTTAAATTCGCGTTTTTGCGTTTTAAGCGTAGGGATTTCGAGTTCCAAAGCTTTTAACTTCTCATCGATTTCATCGTCTGAATTATTTTTATTTTCGTGAAATTGCAAAGTTGAATTTGGTTGCGAATTTTCAAGGACGCTGCGAATGTGTTCGTAGTTTGCACCGTGACTTGCCGGGTACGGCACGGAACCCGTCGCTCCGCTGAAAGTCGGGCCACCTGCTGTTTTTGTTTCAGGTTGCGTCGTCGCTTCGAATCTATTCAACGGTCGCGAGTAGAAAAATTCGGTTGCCCCTCCAAAACTGCCAAGCGCAGACGCTTTGCCTGCTATTTTGTAACCAACCATCTTGCTGATGCAAAAATTCAAACGTACTTGCTTCGATATTTGGTTGATTCCAATTCCACGGAGTGCGCGGAGCTTTTGGTTCCGATCGTACCGAATATGACTAATTTTCATTGCATTGCGTCGTTACATGTATGAAATTTCTGAAACTTACAGGTTGTAATTCCGGAGGGTTTTCGGGATTTTGACCGGTCGGTGTATCGTGTACCGATGTCGCCATCTTTGAAACTCGTTCCTCTGCGGATCTACTGCGTGGCCTCAGGTTGTAATGATGCATGTTGCGATGTTCAATGTTCAATCCCACTTCTGATCTGTAGTCGCGATGTCGGAGTGGTCGTGGATTAACACACCGAACTCAATTTAACGCAAGTATGTATTGTTACACTTGGAATAATCGAATTGTAATGAAAGTCCAATAATCGTCTGCTCTCTGCTCCGTCGCAAGCTCAAGTGTGTCCTGTGCCTACCCGCACTTCAGCGCGTGCCCCACCACTTCGGCTTCGCACAGCCAGCCGTTACTGAAGTGTATTTGGTGGTGTGCCAGCTACAAAAGTTAGCAAGTTATGTTTAAACAATGCGAATTTATATACATTTATTTAATTTAACTTCTTTGAATGGATACAATTTTTGGGCGTGAGTTTCACATGTTTCGGCCTGTGGCCATCGTCTGAAACTGAATCTTGTGCTGTGTGTTGATTTCGTCCCCCCGTCTGCTCGGTTTTCGCTATGGTGGCGATGGTGCTGTGCTTGCGTCGTACATACGTGGGTTCGTTTGCGCTTTTGGTCTTGTGGCTTATTTTCTTCGCTTTTTGGTATATACAGTTGGTTTAGTGGTTTTAGTATTGTCTCGAAATTGCTGTTTGCTTGTTCGTTGAGTAGGTTATTGTTTTGTTTGTGCTTATACAAAAACAATAACCTACTACCTACTCAACGAACAAACATACAGCAATTTCGAGACAATACTAAAACCACTATACCTACTGTATATACCAAAAAACGAAGAAAATAAAACACAAGCCCAAGCGAACACGTACGAACGCAAGCACAGCACCACCACCACCATACACGACAGTAACACGAAGTTTTGCAAGTTTGGAAGCATTTTGGGGACAGAAGGAATTGAAATGTTGACTTTTCCATTAGATATTTCGCTAGGTACACTCTCGGTGAATTGACTGCACAAAATTGCATTCATTTAACTAATTTCGTTCAAGAGATATGAATTCTTTTAGGAAGACATACAATTTACATTTTTTTCATATTTTCGTGAATATCTTGAAAACTATCAAGAGATTTGAAAAATCTTTCAACGGAAATATGTTTTTATTTAAAATGTGCATTTGAATTTGATATCAAAAGTATACCATTCCATTTAAAAAAAATGTTATATTTGGCTGTATCTTTTTTATGGAACACCCTGTACACCTGAAATTATTTTAGGGTTGTGGAGATTTGAAGCATGCATAACTTTTATCAAAAGCTTTTTTTGTATTATTAGTTTTTCTAACCAAAATCGAAGAAACCCGTAGGTCAGGGATACCCTGTACTATACATTTGTATAAATTTTGTAATTAAATTAAATCTTCTATGAGCATTTGCTCGATGCGTCATCAGGATTCCGCATATTAATTCAAACGAGTTTATTCACATTTCACATCCCGTCGCTTGGAATTGCGCATTCTAGATTGCATCCTACCTCTATGTAGGAGGTGCGAGAACGTTGACCGATTTATTACTCCTACAAGTATTTTAATTGTGTACAAACCAAAAGCGACTAAAACAGAAAGTAAAACAAATGTATGCGTAATCGTATAGGTATAAGTATAATATGTAAAGTTGGCAACAAAGGTTGGACAATGTTTCGTGGACCTTGTGCGCACATGGTCTTGGTCGTTTTGTATTTATGCATTTATTTATAATTTTGCGCGCTTAATATGTTTATGAGTGGCAGCTACTGAAATGCGTTGGTAACGCGCGCACTGCAATTATTCAAATGAGCGTTATTAATCGCGCGATATTCGCCAAGCACCAAACTGCATGGCAAAAGTTGCCCAGTTACACGGCTAGTGTAACTCCGCCATGCAATTATCTCACAGGCATCTTACATATCTAAAGACTTAATCAAAGCGTGAAACTAAATTTTTTTAAAACTTTTGTTTGTTTCTGCAAACACTTGCAACCGACAGATTTATGCGGAATTTACGCAAACGTTAATTGTAGCGTAATTTAATTTTTCTTACCTCCTTTTGTGGTAATATCACTTTTCATGGTTGACAATCATATGAATTAATCCTAATGATCTAATGATCTATCCATCCATATGCGATGTGAATATGTTTTGTACTGGTGATTACTAGTTGGGAGATGGAATGAAATGAAGGGGAGTGAGACTGTTGGAAAATATTAATAGTCGGTTATTGATTCGTGTTGGTTTGTAAAGGGATACGTTTGGGTTTGTGTGATATGAAGGGATGTGACGCGTCGTGGTGCGTTGATACTCATTATGTGGCGAATGTGACAACCGAGCGAGCGAGCGTCAAACGTGTCACACCCCGGCGCATTAGCGCGACGAAAAGCACCCTCCAAAATTGACAGGCACGGCTTTCCTGTATAATTACCATTAATTTCACGGCTTGCCCAATCCACATGCCGCACGATTTCTATGGATGTCAACAAAAATTACTTTGCCACCGAAAACCCTTGAAGATCACTCCTGTGGGGACTCCTTCAATCTTTTGGGCATTGCTGGGCTTTGTGAAGATTCAAAAAGTGTAAAAATTGCTGGCGACACAAATGAATTACGCAGTAATTATAATTGTGCTTGCAACTTGCAACGTTCGCGATGCTTTTGCTGCGATAAAATACTGTCTGAAGGGTGTTTGAGACTTCGGGGGTGGAACTGTGGAAGTTCGCTGCTCGTGCGGGCGACATCAAGTTGACGCGAAGATGAGGGTCGTCGAAAAAAGCTTTTCGGTTATTTTACAATTGAGTACCCGTCGCGCATCGCCCTTTTTGGGGGGTGGTGGAGGCGGTAGCGACGCCGCCACGAGATGACGGTATCGCTGTCATCTCAATCTCGCGCGCCCTTGATGCAAATTTGAAACTTTACCACACGCACACCCTTCGCGTGACAATAGCTGATTCAGATTCCAATTGCAGGGATGGCACACACACATACAACCAAGAAGAAACGTGTCCAAATTTGCTGTCATTCAGTCATTGATTTTCTCTTTGCTTGTGGCGAGTGTCGAATTGAAGGAAAACATCGGCGTCAGGTTGCACGTCGTAATCAAACGTCATGTCGTCATGTGCGCGAGTTAAATGAAGCCGTGCCACGTGGCAGGCGCCAGGCGACGCGTTCCACATAATCACTGCTATTATCTAATACCATCCGTGATAATACTCTTAAAATACGGATTGAACGCGATTGTACTAAAGCGATTTGGATTTTGATATGCAGCCACGTTTTTGTCCAGCGACTGGATTGTTTCCCCTCTCCGGAGATCACAAGGGGTGGCATCGGTGGCAAATACATGTAATCCTTAAAATAATCATGGCTGAACTGCGGCGGCAGAGGTCGACTTCTGCAAGCGTCGGTCGCCGGTTTCCTTTCAATTTTCTCTTTTACATCTTTTTATGTTCGCACATGACTGCTGTTGTCCCCCGGTCCCCTTCATGGAATCATGGAAAAACGTGATATTTCCTTGAGGCCTTGATGCCTTGAGGATTTCCTCAGATCGGCGTTAAGAACAATGTAGGCATGCGACGGGGACGAGTAGAAAAGCGGTAAACCTTGATTTGGTTACACCGCCAAGGCGCGGATTTGCGCGGCATTAAGGGCTCGAAAGCGGAAAGCTCTTGGGGCGTTGGGACGGTGTCGACTGACGACCGCTCGCCACTTTGATGTCGCCCGCCGCCGCCGCTCACTCAAAGAGCCTTTTGTTATTCGTTACTTATTATTGCGTTCATTTGACAATGAATTATTACTTCCCCAGTTTTTTTAATTATCGAAAAGCCTTTTGGCGCACTTTGATTCTTTCTGTCTGTCTTCAAAGAGGAAAGAGCACATAGCAAACTCAGAATTTCGCATTTCAAGATGAGTTGAGTAGAAGTGCTTCAAACGATGCCAATAATATGCTACAACCAACTTTTACTAAAATATTCTTAGCAGGAGTAATAAATTATTAGATAAATAACACAAATAAAATGTTCTCTTAATATAATTCTTCCGTGTCAAGCAAAAGCTCACCGGTTCCGGTGCGCGTTGGAAAAATGTAAGGTGAAGCGATGTGATTGGGTCGAACCATTTGGAAATCCAATCCTCGGCCATAACGCGTATCCGGAAAGCTCAACGTCTTGCCCGCTCTGAGTTTCTGGTAATACCGCTCGTCGCCGGAAGTCTCGTCCGGAAACGTTAGAGTCTTCCCTGATTTATACCGCTGTTTCGTGTAGAACCCATCGTCAATGGCATTGCTCACGACATCGTTGTCCGAAGGAAACTTTATTCCGCTTCTTAATCGCCCATGGTCGTAGTTGTCATATTGTGGAGCGTACGGAAATCGATAAGGATAGTTGTTTGTTACCGAATTGGTTAAGATGCGCTTTTGTGGTGCATAGAGACCGTAACCTTGATGACCGGGAGTGTTGTACTGCTGTGGATATCCTTGTGGTACTCCTTGATGAGGCGGTGGATAATATTGACCTTGTTGAAGACTTGGATGTGGTCGTGGATTGCCATTGAAGTACCTAAAGAATCCGCCATTGTAGTTGTTCAAGTAGTTGACCAATTGGTCAGGGTCATTGGGACATCGCGAGAACGCATTGTAGCATGAAGACCCACGTGAGGAGTAACCCAAGAGAGCAGCTCTTCCGAACAAGAAGAGTGGGTTCGACTGTGGACCCAGTGCAGAAAGTAGTCTACAATACAAAATACAAATATTACAAAGAGTTGAGAAAGTGTTTCACAATGCCTCAACAATAAAATCAAATGTAAATATAACAATGATCTTTAAAAATTAAAAGAAGCATGAAATGGATTAGTGTGAACGAGGAGACAGTGTGGAGAAGACTGTAAACGAAGCATGTGATGATTAATTGTTCACGTGAAAGTATGTGTGGAGCGGGCTTGTTATTTGAATAGTGATGACATAGATATAGAAAGTTGGTACGGAATGGTGACATGACTGACTCACCCGAGCAAAGAGTCCATGTTCAAGTTGAACGGCAACAATGAGGCTCGTGATGAATCCGATCTCGTGTTGGAGGTGAGCTCGCAGAGCAATTTGGG
Source organism: Geostiba sp. GC000077 (assembly GCA_030264215.1). Classification (NCBI taxonomy): domain Eukaryota; kingdom Metazoa; phylum Arthropoda; class Insecta; order Coleoptera; family Staphylinidae; genus Geostiba; species Geostiba sp. GC000077. The sequence continues at coordinate 26,611 of JARJDQ010015415.1, read as the reverse complement.
TACGCAGTGCAACTCATCGTTCTGTGCCACAGAGTGTAGGACGTCCATGATTGACGCTTGACCATTTGGACTTACAGCACCAAGAGGACCTAAAGGTCCAAAATTTCCTAGTCCTCCAGACGCTGGACCTGGAGGAAAATATGGGTATGGACCACTTTGCTGATTTGGTAGATAACCATAGTTATATGGAAGACCAGGTCTTTCCTGAGGACGAGGAACATATCCGTATCCTCCATAACCTGATGCTTGACGTCCTTGAAGAGTTGACGTTTGCATTGCTAAAGATGTGAGGTTCCTATAAAGAAAAAAACCGTTTAAAGTTTCACTATTAGGTCTATGAAGATAGTCTAAGTAAGTGTCTATAAAATTGAATGAGTTTTACTGTACCAGAGCATTTCCAACGGGGCTGCTTGCTTCTCGGGAACAGGGACTTTGCTGCTTGAAGTACTGATAAGCTCTCCTCGGGCGACGAGCAGCACTATCACAAACACTCTCAACCACCACATTTTATGCCGACGATAACGCGGAATGTTACGTTCCTCAACGGCGTTCAATCGAATAATGATCGTTGCCGTCCATTTGGCGAGTTTATTAAAATTTCACTTGGCAAAAGAAAGCGCCCGTGGGTGTACTAGCATTGCCATAATCTTCGAACCTACAACCTACGTATAATTCTACATAACAAGTTGGAGCTGCCAAAGGAATACCAATATTTGCACATTTGCAGATCAGCACTTTTATTTCAACAGTTTTTTATAAACATATAACAGACGAAAGTATTCGTTCAAAATAAATGACCTTGCAAAGCAGGTCGAATAAATACAATTAACCATCTAAGAGAAACTCTCTTCCAAATTACTATGATTGCTACGCTCATACGCTGTGATGGCTCGTGATGACAAACGATGACAATTTCTTCATTTGGTAATGCCCCAGCGTTGCGCCATCGCATTAAATAAAAACAGCTTGCAATCAATCGATGCACTGACGTCCCCGTTTCGCTAATTGATTGCAGAACCTTGGTGAGGCGACGATGTCTCCTAAGAAGACGCTGAGCAGATAGAACTCCTTGTTTTTATCCGGTGACGTTTTGTAGTGGCTGCGGAAGAGAGAAAAACAAGCAGACTATTTTGATATTCATATCCAACGATATAGGGATAGGAATATTGTATATCAGCTATCAGCATATCGTCAGGGAAGGAAGAGATCGTATTAGATAAATCGCGCGTCGTTTGCATTGATTATGCGAAGAGCCGACGAGCGACGATATTGATGGATGCCATTTGCATGCATGCATGATATGCTCAGATATATCAGCATATCAACAAGACCCTTTGCCGTTGGCATCTTAGCGCGGAGGGATGCCGGATGCCGCGATGTCGGGATGCCCGGAATGACGAACGATTTCATCGGGGAAATTGCCACTAAAGAATTGGATACACTTACAGCTTCGCGTATAGGGACGTGCCCTTTGTGTTTGCTGCTTTTCAATTTCAATCTCCGACATCTTGCCATATCACCATTCTAACTTTGGCAGTGCTGATATAATTTTTAAGAAATCAACGTCGCGTGTTTGCTGAATTTGAATACGAAAATTGAATATTAAGCTATGGCTCCTCCGCAGCCTCCGTGTCGAAAGCAACAACACTTCTTTTGTTGCCTATACTTCTTGCTTCTTCTTCTTCTCGTTCTGCTTGTTATGTTATAACTCGAAGATTGTATTCGTGAGAGGCGTTACTTTCCAAGATATACCAAGAGTACTTTTGTTATGTTTTTTTTTGCGACAGATAGAATTAGAAGATTGGAAGTGAAAAATATATTCACCTGAATATGCTGTTCCAATCTATCTGATGATTTGGTTTACCCTGGGATTTTCGCGCCTTGGCGGCGTAATGGAGGCAGACTTTGGTGTAGATGCACACGTTTTCACCCAACTCGGCGACTAGACGCTTTTCCGCTTCATTCATGTTGATGAGGTCCTTATCCGCTGCGATTGCACGTCGTGATCGACTTCGATAAGTTTCTAAAGTTAAAAAAACGCATATTTAGTTTTAAAAAAAGTGCGTTGAGTATAAAGTGTAGAAGCATGAAGAGAAAATAGCTTCTTCACTTCCGGTGGAGAAATTAATAATTGCAAAGAAACACTTTCATTCGGATTATTGGATTCTTTTCAAGTGTATAGATATACTCACGTGGATTTAAAGCATACGCAAACTTTTTGACGAAATTCGAGAGTCGCACAGCCATGATGATCACGGGGAATCCAATAAGTTCGACGGGCAACTCAAAGTTTTGCTGGGCTGCTGTTGTAGGAGCATCCTGTAGGACAATCAACACACTCAACACGAAACTAGCACCGAGGACACGTCGCAAATTCATTGCTACTGTTCAAGTTGGTAACTCTTAAAGATGTAGTTTTTGGGAATTTTTGAGCCACCAGCTGACGAGAGAAACCTCCAACTGAGAGCCGCCGTCGAACGCCTTCGTCAGGTTTGGTGTATAGGTGTATTATGTTATCGGTTATTGCCGGCTGTCTGTTGCCGGCGACGACGACGGTGAAAGTTAGATTCGGCCACCACTCTCGCCACTCTTGGAGTCGGGAGTGCCGAGAGGAGGCTTTTGTGGTGGGCATGACGTCGCCGCTCATTTCAAACATTCAAATTTGTAACTCTTGGCTTGTCTACAACTACAAGGTAATGCTAATGTGCTTCATAACCACTACCTTTATTATATTTCAAAACACGTTCGATTGAACGCATGTACCCATGAAGGCTTTTCTTACAAGTTGCTACATAGCTAGTTGAACTTCTCTTGCAAACCAATTCCAATGCAACAGCATACACAGTGCGAAAATTAAATCGAAAGTTGCATGCTAATGATTCGATTACAAATTATTAGGAGGTGCATTACGTAACTATACGTTAAATGCTTCTTAATAACTTAATAAGTGGACTAAGTCGGTATAATGTTCATGACCTATCCCAAAATTGATGTGCGGTGAGACGTGTAGTGGCGTTACACAACAAGCCAACAAAAACAATGAGTAATAAATTCATGCTCGCAACCATGTGAACAATTGTGCACAAATTACAATGAAATGTCTACTGACTTAAGACTTAAGGCACTACTCTCAACCTTGAAGCATTGCATTGCAATATAAAAGAAGTAAATAAAAATGCAATTTACTTACTTTTTCTACTTCATTGTTTAAAAATAATAGCTCAGAAGATTGCTCAGAAGTTGCATGTATATACTCAGTAATGTTGTTTAAATGTTGGGTTAGAATTTCTTGTGGTAACCGAGATTTTAATTACATCACTATGAAACTATACGATTTCGTTTTATATTACATCATGTGTTTGTAAACAAATGTGAAAAATATTTACAAAAGTTTTTGGGGTTAAATTTTAAGAAAACGCGTCCTTTGAGAACTTCTATTTCTGATTTGTTTTATACAGTGCATTAATTTTATAGGTGAATGACATTATTTCGACAAGAACTCTCCAGTAAGTATTTAAAGAATTCACAACACATTTGTTTGTATATTCTATTTTGTGGTCCAACAGCAACAAAAAGTTACTAACCAACAGGAGAGGAATCAAAATAAACAATTAGTATTTATTGTTTTGTTCACAGCACTTAAGTCATCATAATACTTACGTTATATCCTTATAACTATATTAAATTAAAAGTGTTATCAACTTAAAGTGTATATAAACGATCAATGTTATCAAAACAATTTTGCGCATAATCTTTTAGAGTCGCTTAGTATTCGCATTTTAGCTTGGATACATTATGATGCATTATGATACATGATGAGTCAATAATGGAATGATTAATGATGGTTTTCATCTCGGTATCTTCGTCTTCTTCCGCCTTTTTTTCATTTTCTGCACAAAATCACTCAATCTTGTTTAATAGATTCGCTTTGCTTCCTTTCACTGCACATCTAGCTCTTTTCACTTCGTTTTAGTTTCACTCTGATTTCTCCCCCTCTCCACTAACTAACAAAGTAGCAAACCATTTAAAATGTATAAAGTCTTTGTCAATATTATGAGATGTGGACTCGTGGACTGTTGACAACGACAAGTTGCGGTTGGTTCAACGCATTCGCACTTTCTTCATGATTTGCAGCACTTGGAGTCCTGGAAACGGACATGTTGGATAGAAATTGTGGCAGCCATTGCCATCCACGCCAGCGATGAGTTGTCCCATATGCGCGGCAAAGTGATATTTTGATGTAAGCTCTGCTGTGGTGCTGATAGAAGTGTCTCTGTAAAAAATGCACATTCGAAGTAAGTAGCAAATACGGTCCTGTTAAATTACGACGATGTTGTAACACGCTGGCAGGGAAATGAATAATAAAAGTCGATAAAAGTAAAGTTGCTTCAACCTGCGCGCCGCTCTTCCGCGTGATCCAACATTGTCTTATTTATTACGGCAGAGGAGAAAGTGCAGTTACGTTTTATTCCGTAATGACTTTCAATTTCTTTCGCCGCGTTGCGCACGCCGGACTGACTCAATAGGTTAAGCCACACTAGACATAACAACTTTCCTCGATCCTCGGCGCTGAGTCTCGGGCGTTCGTGATTCGCACCAACGACTTAACGGACTTACCGTATCAGCGACAGCAGTGACTTTTCCGAGTCCGTTAATTTTTCCTTTTGCGGCGTCGCATTCAGCTCGCAAATCAGTTTTGGTAGACATGCGTTTTTTATCGTCGCCAAAATTTGCGACTTTGACGTTTGACCACCTAAAACCAAAACAACAACAGAGACATTAAACCATACTGCCATAAGAAGATTAAGGCCACAGTAACATAAATATTTATTTGGCAAGTCTATTGTTGCAAATTGTGTTCTATTGAAGTGTCTTGTTGCGATTACGAATGTTACGACTTACGACATGTTATGTTCTATTACAATTAAAACTTGAGCAAGTTCACATGTTCACAAGTGCTTAGCACACCTCTGATGCAATTATTTAATCGATTCCATGCTTCAAGCCAAATGCGCACTTTTATTATTCAAGGTTAATTAAAATGACATTTACTCTCGAGTCTCTCGACAACGGAGCAACACGTTGTAAGAGAATGTGGTAAGTATAAGTTGGTAGAAGTTGGCAAACGCACCTAAATTCTTAATGCTATCATCCTCGATATCTGCATCGAGATCAATCTCGGTCTTGTGATCGCCGTATCCAGGATTCGTAGGTCTGGGCCGGGTGGCTAGCTGCTCCTTGTGGTTATTGCCTCCAAGGAGTTTGCTAATCAAACCGGTGTAGTCCCCGAGAAGGATGAGTATCATGCACACGATAAACACGATCCGCACGACGATTTTTCCCGTCGTCGCCATCATCACAAATGCTATCATCACCTTATCACGTCTATCACTGATTCTCACTGTCGATAGTGTCTGCTTGTGGAGGACATCTTGTTGGTCAGCGAGGCCGGCGACGACTTCGAGGAGACGAGGACCCGAGGAGACTTTGGAAAGGTAGCAGCACACTGCACACAGTCGTTCGCCTTGTGTTGTGGTCCTGGTGTTGTTGGGTTCCCCCCAGCGATCCGAATGTGTTATGGCATTATTATCGGCACGGCGGCGACGTGCGGCGCACAGACGGTAGTGAAAGTGAGGTACAGGTAATACAGCGAGCACATGCAAAACGGAACGCTGGTTTAAGCTTACTGACCGACCACCGACCGAAAAACCAACTGCTCGGCAGTAATAGGCAGGTAACGACTAACGACCATGAGCTTGTTTTGTTGTTGAGTGTTGTTGCAACAACTGCTTCAACTCGGCCGGCATCTTGCAAAAATGTTCGTTTTAACTCCCAATGAGTGAAGGAGTGGGGAGCAATTGAAGATTACAACGCAAGGAAGGAACTTGCGGCATACTATTGCTATACCAATACGCAATCGGTAATTATGCCTCATTATTCATTTCAACTTACAAACTTTCTTGCTGTTCCTTGTTACGTTACGTGGCAAGAAAACGGAACTACATTCGACATTTTTAAGGCTTTATTTCCAGTTCCTTTTCCTCATATGTAATATATTAAAACATTGAATGAAACGACATTCGTCCCCAGCCGAGTGGAAAGTGGGAACCCCGTCGATTAATTGGATTCCTGCTATTTTTGAGTTGTTGATGTGACAGATATCGACAATCAGCCACAATGTGGACAGATTATAATTCAATTTAAAGGTTTAAATGTCGTGGTTTGCGGGTAATTGTGGGGTTGCGTGTCAGCAGGAATAAAATGTGTGAGAGCCTAGTTGATGACACCATGTGGCACATCCACATCACAAGTGTTCCATCGTTTCATGCAGGAAGGTGATCTTCATGAATAAATGTAAATGCTGAAACGAGTAGGCGACGACCACGCATATTCAACGAGGGGTGTTTTTTTGGTAAATTATCCGCAGGGACATCAATTCGATTCATCAAATCGACGGTGAGATCAAACAATTTATGTCATTTGTATACCAAAACAATCATTAGCATTTATTCGATTACCAAAAACACTAAAAAAAAAAACAGTCGAACAATAAATATCATAAGGGGTCCTTGACCTTAAAGTTATTATAATTTTTGATGGATTCTCGTAAAAATTCATTTTGTTCCCTTTTTTTCTGTAAAAACTTAACAAATGAACACGTAACAGCTAAATAGCGTGATGGGTTTGAGCGTTTGAGGTGTTGCACCCCTCGGCAGGATGAAGGACGCAATGACGAATAATTGCCTACAAAAAACACTTAATTATTTGTGTGAAGCGTAGATAGAATCAAACGCCGTTCAAAACCATCATTCACGTAACAGACCACCTGCGCTCAACAAAAACCCAGCGGTAACACCACCAACACCACTGATACCCCTAAACCTTTGGGAATAGTAACATATCAACGTACACATTGATGATGACAATGAGAATGGCAATGAATGACGATTTCAAAAGTGTACATCACAATACACCGATTTCCTGTTCCATGCTATACTCTCCCCTATTTTAATAAAATCATCTAGTTTTCATTTTCAGACATTTACACTTGGGCTACTAGGGCTAGACGTATACTGATAAGCATCACTGGCAGCAGGTTCAAAGTAAAAAGCGGATAGTGGAAGGAAACATAAATTCGTTTTTTGCAACGGAAATATAAATATTACAACATCGTCAACTTCCAACATAAAATGAAGGGATGAAAAAATCTTGAAGAAAAAACTCCCGCAGGTAATTAGCGACTATGGACTATATGTAAATAGTAGCATCATCAAGGTAAATTACGATTACTTAATGAGGCACTCTTTTAGAGGAGACTCATTTGAAGCATGGTTTTTGCTTGCTGGTGAAGGGTCGTTTGCGTGCGTTGATGCGTCGCTTATTGATCTCCACGTATACGTGCCGTGCCGTGCCGCAAGTGCATTTTCCCACATTGATTATGACATTCTGGAGGCCTACACTTTGACTCAAAGCGCAACTTTATTTTCATGCAAAAGCGATGCACTGCCGACTGCTGAGATCAAATGATAACTAATAACCGCGCCGTGCATGCGGACGTTATACCTACACTTTGAAACGCGTTTTGTCCTGTGCACATGCTTTGAGATTGGATATTGACATTTATCTGTTTCGCCGATCTTGTAATATTAATTTAATTTGTTTGACGTTCATCATCAGATAATTTTACGCACGCAACCGGCGGAAAGCACGACACATGCTCAAAATGCATGATGCTTTCATGTTTTCATAAATCATGGGTTTCGAAGGGTTTTGTAATTCCACGCATATTTGATCGTTGATGAATTGGCATTGTTTTGATTCACCTCAGAGAGTTTTTAATTAACGGTCCCTAGGTGATGGAATTCCAAGAGCTGAATTACAAAGAATAATTAATAAGAAAATACTTATTAAAATATTATTTATTACAGTATTTCTACCTGGGTCTATAATAGTGTCTAGTCTGTCTCTGTAGGTTCTGCAGGATATCGATAATATTCATTCAGTGGAACAGTTCGGGAGTTTGCTTCCTCTTCCTGTTGGCTGCTTGATGTGACCATCATTTATAATCCCCACGTTCCCCGTTCAGCTATTTGTCTTACAATTTTTTTTGTCTGACTGGCTCCGTTGTTTTTTATCATTTTGGCAATTCGAGGACGGTCGTCGCTAACATTTGCGAAACGTGCCCCTACGGTGTGTGCACACACGTCCAATGTGTTCCGACCGAGCGGAAAATTCGATGTGGTCTCATCAAACAAAGCAGGAGGTCAATTTCTGCAGCCCCCCCCCCCCATTGATGATGGAACACGATTTATCAAAAGCAGAATCCAGAATCCAGACTCAGTAAATCAGGGAAATAAATGTATAAGTTTGGAAATTGGAATCTTCTGATGAATGTATTATTGAGATGATCATTTGTTCGATTAGTATAGGTATAAGTATAATTATACAACTCTGACTGAATACATAATAACACTACTCTGCCGTCTGCATGCAATTCGAGCCGAATTGAACCCGATATCAATTTGTATTAATACCATTCTATTAATGCTATTAATAAAGGCAACATGGTAATGCAATCGAGTGTTTGGTGGCTTCGTGCTTTCGATACCTGCGTGATTGCATCACCACTCTCCGCTGGAATATTCAGCATTTCGGCTATTCACTATTCATTAATTATTGTTATTAGCCTTGCAGCTTGCAGAGGTGTATAGTCTGCTCCTCTGCTCCTCTGCTCCTAACCCAACATGTAGAATCTGTGTGTTGTGTATGGTGGGTTGCTAGCCAAATAAACCTCATAAGGTTGGTTCAATTATACACTACAAACGGAAATGATAGCAACTAGCAACAAGCAACCCTTTCCTGGCTAACCTGACGCAGATCTACAAATGCCCCGCAGGCTAACCACTCTGAGCTGGGGAGCATATTTGCTCTATCTATACTCTAGTCAGTCCCCAGTCCTCAAACCTCGCAGTCCTCAGGTCCTCACTATTAATCCATATTCACAACCGCATCCAGACTGGTAGGCATATAATATGTATTAATATATATTATCTTACTCTCCACGTTTGGCATGTTATTCGTGTAATTTCCACATCCCACATGAGTTACTATTAAGTTGTTCTAAATACGTCACTCTAATTCTAATTGAAGTTATATATAGAGTCGTGGAGGGTGGACAAAAGGTGATTTCAGAATTAGAATGATATTGAAAGTCTTTGATAATTTGGGGTCAGGGCAAAATAAGGGAACCAAAGAAGGTAATAGATCGTTTGAATATTCTATTGGACGTCCTAATTCTTTCGGATCCAAAAGACCTAAACCAACCTAAATCACATGACCTTCGTAGTCAAACTCAAAAATCTAGTCCTACTCTATATCAAAGCTTACCAGCTTAAAGGTTTAAAAGTGTATATAGGACTTCCATAGAGCTAGAACCATAGATCAAGAATGTGGACTCACTCCAATGCAGAAATTCGTCCAGAGAATTGATAGGACTGTTATAGGACGAGACATAATTTTTTTTCTTTGTCTTATTGTCGTGAATGGATACAGAGTTTTGAGTTTTTTTAAACATGTTTCAGCCTGTGGCCATCGTCAGAAAAAAACTCTTTATCCCTTCACGACAATAAAACAAAGAAATATAATACATGGATTACGAGAATAAAAACATAAAATTATTACGAGACATAAAATATTACAATGGAAGTACTTTTAAGCTTTAAACCTGGTATAAATATAAATTGAATACACATTGCACATTCATCGAATTTTTTCAGAGACTTTGATGTACTCCACATTGTGCTAAACGATGCGAAATGAATATGGGTCATACGCGGGTCCGCGCATGATGCGATGATGAATTATCTCCCGTTCCACTCCCGAATGCGATATAAAATTTGTTGATATTGTCCGTGAAGGGGTGAACTGCCCCTCGCGGAAAATGATTGATTGCCGCGTTCTCTTCGGCGGGTCCATCTCGTCCATCTCATCTCCTGACAGCGCCTGCCAGCAAATTGCGACGAATTGTGCGTCGCCGACGGACGCCACATTATGCTGAAAATAATCACGAGGTCCATGTCCAGGGGGGTTGGATCGCTTGGTTTTTGGTCAATGCCAGCATCTCCAAACACACACAAACCAGTACATTCACCAGCCACACTATAGTAACTACTATGTGGTGTCAAACAACGTTATCAATCTTGTTTCTTTATTCTTCCCGGGATTCGCACATCGAGCACACACTTGTCGGATGTAGGCATGTAGGGTGTTGGGGATGAAATATTACACAGATTATGAACTCCAATCGAGGTACAAAGTCGACACACGCGCAAAAAGTCTTCACTTTATTCATAAGTGGATTAAATTATACGAAGAGGGATAACATTTATCTTTGATGTAGTTTGGTCAAAAAAATACATTTTCTCATAGGAACGTCGGAACGTCGGAATCGTTTAATTTTGTGAGATTTTGGTTGCGAAATCATTTTGGACGCTCAATTGGGGATTTATGAGGAATGAGAGAGCGATAATAAAAGGGGTCATGAAACAATGCGGTGTTGGGGAAGTGCTCTTGGGGGTGTTCCCGGGATGTGCGCACAGTGGGAGAATATCTCATCAGAATAATTGACACGGATGAACATTCCTAATGCTTCAATTATTTTTCATATTACTTTTGATATGTTGCCAAATGTACAACAACCATTTTACCGAAAACTCAAAAACTCAACATTTTTATCCAAATGTTTATTTTTTTTAGTATGGCTCGATTCCAAGTGTCATTGTATGTCAGCCCATGTGGAGATTAACAGTATTCAGCAATTCATGCCAGCGGCGTCAATCACGAAAATAGCGACCCTCGGACCCAATTCCAACCTAACAAATAATGTTTGATGAGTTTGGTGATATGTTTTCATTTCTGGTTATCGCGCATGCAAATTATCCGGACTCCCCGTGTTCTGAGTGTTCGCTCAATTTGCTTTTCAACGCTTTTTGTTTGTCCACGGTTATTTTGTCTGGAATTCCGTCTACGGTCTAGCCAATATCACAGCAACGTTGTTTTGAAACATTTTTTTGGAACGTTGCTTTGGTTTATATCATGATTCAATATTGAACAATAAATAGACTTGCTGTTAATGAAAAGATGCACTTCTGAGATTATTTTGGGCATTTTTAGATCAGTCAAAATAAATTTACAACCACTTTTACCATGCTAAAGCCGATTGTAGCATGACTCATACGGTAATATTTCAAAGTTTGTAATTTTTTTTAACCGCCTAGGAAGCTTCAAAAAAATTGCACAGAAAACTCATAAGTGAAACTTTTCTTGATGTACAACATATATTATTTTCAGCATATTACAACCCAATTGGATAATTGATGCTTGTTCCAGCGAAGAACACTGGTGAGCATAATGAGTAGAGTAATATCTCCATTAGCAAAAGCGCTAATTTTCCCGAGTGTAATGTAGTTGTGGTGTTTGGCTATATGCAAAACACCACACACGGTTGAGCATTGAATTGAGTTTGGGTTGTGGAGTTGCGTTGAGTGCGTTCCCGTTTTGAGTGATGTGCATAACATCTAAAACAATAACTCGACGGGCGGAGCGTTCCATCATTCACGGTGCGTGGCGCGTAATAACCGCCGCCTGGAATGGCGCGTTATTGCCGTTTACGCACATCTTTTATGCAAAAGTTAATGGGAATCGTCGAGGCGGCGAGGATGCGTGCCGATTCGTGCGCTGGCGAAATTAATCAAATCGCATGTACTCCACCAATCCTCGCTGTGTGGATGGAGTGTGTGTACAAACAGCGGAATTCAATTAATCATTGCAGGGCGCTCCGAAAAAGGGCTACTTTTTCGCCTAATCAATATAAATGTAATCTCCGGAGGTAATTTAGCAGCATCACGCGTGAATGCGTCGATGAAATCTCGCGGGTTCTCTTTGAGTGACAACCCCAAGAACTGATCGTGCAGTGGAGTGCCTGGAGTTAAATGAAACGTCACTCAAGATGGTTCTCGTGTGTGCAGCGGGTCCAAAACACGCCCAATCCATGTTCACGGTAATAATAAATCAGTTTGTCCAACAGTCCAACTCTGGCGACTTGCTTTTTCCGCATCTAGCATCTTCCTTCAGTGGTGTCCACCCCGGCGTGAATTGGACAGTCGACAGTCCAGCGCGGTCCGCATTCTTGACGCACGTCCCCGAGGACACACCCCTTGCCAAGGCGATGGACCATCACCCCACATTCTCAAAACACACTAAATTACTATTCCCAATTGTCCTATTCCAATTCGGGTTTGGGTTCGGGTTCGGGTTGCCGGAGTCAGTCAAGTTAAGAGGATCCCATTCAGCATACATTAATATTCTACAGGTGTGCTCCTCACACCTCACAACGGGGACCCTGCGGTAGCGTGGGTTAGGTGAGAGAGTGTGGAAGTTGGACCGGAACTGGAAGGTGAGTTGAAAGGTTGGAAACGGGATTCAACAGGCGGGGGGAAACAAAGCACTCCACGCGCGCATCCGACATGTGTTTTGTTCGATGCTTCGACGCCCAAAACAGGAACAGCAAATTGAATTGTTAGCAGTGTTACCACTGCAACACCACTCATCAGGATTCCAATCACGTTCGCACCAATACACTATATCCATGAATTGAGTGGTTTTTCTAATATAGCGTCATTTTCTCATGGATGGTTTGGTTTGTTCGATATTGTTGAAACTGTTTTGACAGGGTAGTGTCAGTATCAGCTATCAGATATGGGTGTTTATGGAAGCATTTAGCAGTAAAGGCCGCACTTGGGGGACTTCATCTCGCGACGGAAACGACCACTGTCGTAATCTCGACATTCTCCCGAGTTCCAGGGTTCCAGCCTGGGGCACTGTCTCCACACCACGATAACATCACTATACTGTCGTTACCGTAGCCGTTACCACCTTACAGCTCATACCTTAAGACCTTCAGGATTAGATTTCGCAAAGGTTTCCATCGCTCGTCGTTAAATCAAAAGTGGCATAAAACTATCCCCGCAGCCCCGGATCTTTCCGCTCTGATTTTTATAGATTTTTATAGGGGGAAATTAAAAAAAGTTTCATTTAAATATGCGCGAAAAGGCGTAAATCTTTTACGGCCAGCGGCACAGTGCATCGAGTGCATAAAGCGCCAAATCCCCCAAATCGTAAACGCGTATTAAGTCGCTCTCAAAAGAGGTTGGGCTATGCGACCTACGACTGAGAAGGAAGGCTTGACACAGTTTCCAATCATCATAAAACTCCCGGTTCCTCGGACGGGGTGCATAACGTTACTTCTGGCGCTGGCTTCTTCCTTCGACCAGCCTTCTCGACTTTATAACGACGGCTTAATATATTACATTGTATGAGCGATATGAATTTGCATGTCAAACGCTAGGCATAAGAGAGGCATGAGAATATGCTGGTAGTCATCAGTCATCTGACAAACGCCATTTTTAATGACGATTTGATGCGGTAATTAAAAATGTATTGCATTAATGCACTCGCACTGTATTTACATAAAAATAACGGACCTCAAAACGACAAATCCAAAAATCAACCAACGAAATGCACATAAAAATAGGAAGAGAGGAAGACTGATTTTAAAATTGAAAAAAACATATTAAAATCGATAGTGTATTTTTAAAAGTGTGAGAGAAGAAGGCAATCTTAAAAAAATGTATTCTTCGATTGATAAATTATTATTTCATTTTGAAGAATCAAGACTCATTTCGACTTTGGTGGAGGCGCCGCGCCTCCACCAATTGTTGCAATTATCGCAATTGGTGGAGGCGCGGCGCCTCCACCAAAGTAGGGAAAACTTCAAAATGTAATAATTTTTTACGGGCTCAAAAAGGACGTTAAAAATTCGATAAAATGTTTATGTAATAATGTAATTAGAAAACCTTATTGGTAAAAAAAAAATCATGGGTTCGATTCCAATTTGAGTCACAATTTTTTTGTGAATTAATTTTACTTCTATATCTTCGATGTCGAATTGATCAATTTCACCAACATTAGATGTTTGTGTATTTTGATGATTATGGTTGGTAAATATTAACAGTAACAGATTACATGCTGTTTGGTCACGTTTGCAATTTGATTCATTGTGCAAATCCGCGGCGCGCTGTTTTAATATTCATAAAATCGTAAATATCGAATCGATCACATCATTCACGCCAGCTTAAAATCGCGAATTCGTGAATTCGGGTGTTTTTAATAACGCTTTTAATATTTTTCAATATCAGCGGCACCGACACGGCATCGCATTCATCAGATGCAAATTGACAATACACAAACAAGTTATAATCCACCCCCTCTTCCGGATTGGTCCCCGGCTCTCCGGTTTATAATTTGCGTTCGAATACGATTAGCGAATTCAATTTGGGCGCCACCTAATTCCACTGCATGGACTTTTAATATGCAACTTGCAATTATCGCAATTACGACGTTCAACTGCAACTGCAGATAACAAAAGGATGCAATGTGTTAATTCCCCCCGCGGTGCATATCTGCATCGGCAAATTGCATACGTAATACAATTAAAACCTCTTGCATGCAGACGCCCACGCTTCTGATTGCATTTCTTTTGTTCCCCGTGCGCATGCAAATTCAGACGATTGTAGGCTTGATTTTAGGCATTGGACGGTTTGGCTTTTTGCGAAACTTTGCATGCATGCCGAGATGATTACGACATGCATTCGTCGCAATTAAAAGGAATCGCATTAAAATGCACATACATCATTCATCGTCATACAGAGTATACGAAGACGAGAAATAAATAACGTAAAAATGTAATTATGATGTAGACGTACCCAATGCCAAGTGGTAGCTAATTGAGCATAATTAAAATGAGCAAACACAATATAGGCTGGGGGCTGGCCCCGATTTAAGCGGGTTAGTATAATTTACAAGACACGATCAGAATAATTCTCGCGTGCGCGACTCATTGGATTAATATTGAAATTAATGATTTCGCTTTTCAAATGGTTTGTAAAAAATGAGCAATTACCCAACCGGCTTTTTGGTAATTATTCGTGTGAATGCATATTGTATTATGGCCATCCGGAAGGAAGAGTATCGTGCTGTTACAATTCGAAGGGAGGGTTTTAATTAATTTTTGGAGGACACCTCAATAAAGCTTCCCACCCCAATGATGCGGTGTGAAGAGTCGCAGATACAAAAATCATCGCCACATCGGCACAAGTGTGCTTTGTGCTTTGCATAATGGCTGATCATCACGGAAGTGTTCATGCTCCTGTTCACCGGATGCATTACCTGGCGAGTGTTCAAGGATTCAAAATTTGAGGTTTAGTAGACTTCAATGTTGTATAATCGAATTTAAAAGCTTAGAGTTAGAGCAGAGCGCAGTATTGTTTTGCACGTGTTTGGGGGAAGGGTGGGGGGGAGTGTGATGATGCATTCTGGGTGCATGTTAGCTTGGGAGGGGTGAAGCGGAGCGTAACCCCGCGCGCCCGCATCGCGTTTCGTCATTGTCATCGTTTGTTTGGCGGGAAACGCGTCGGCGGCGTCATCACGCCGCGCACGTGGCGTGGATGCGCCCTCGCAGATCGCCGATGTCCCGGACTCCCGGACTCCCGATGCATATTCACACAATTCGATTAACCCTCCTTTTTCGACGCATTCGTACGCAACGTGTGCGTGCTGTGCGTGCGCGCACAATTCGTACAAACACCCGCGATCCCCAGCAATTACCGACGCGCTTGGATTGCTCACGCCGCCTGCTGACGCTGATCCGCACTAGCGATAAGAAACTGGCTCCATCGACTGCATCCATTATGTGCCCTTACCCATCCATCCATTACTTATTGCTGTTGTAGTGTATGCGCTTTTTAAAAGCGGTGGTTACTTTGTTGACTTTTCAGGCGCAAATGTAGTCAACCGCTCATCAATCAAACTCGGATGAGCGCGATAATTCCATTTGCGAGGAGGATTCAATATTGGAACATGGTGGAATATTACACAGTCATTTTCGTGATCGTGAGGAGTAGCAGATTTTTCAAGGCACTAGGAACCAAGGATATTAATATAGACAACGTGCAAGTCACTATACTATGCTCAAACCTCCTTAGCAGTATCCCCTCCTATAATTCTATAATAGAAGTCACTAATGAGATTTCTGAAGATTTGATTATCTCAAGCACTTCAGTTCACCCCAAAAATACACTTTTCTTGTTATTTTATGTTTCTCCTTACTTTCGATTTTGGACTTGTGAAGTGGCGACACGTGGTCTTGTCTATATATGAGGTCATTGATTGCTTCCGTCCTCTGTGGACCTCACATCCCCCAAACACAAATGGTTCAGCGTAGGACTGTAGGATTAAACAAAAGTCACGTGCAGAAATTCATCTTTTTCCAATTTGCCTCAAATAGTGTTCAAACGTTTCCAAAATCGAAGAAACGTTTTTATTTATTGAGCCCTTCTGATCGTTTGATTTACTATTTCTGGCCAGCGTGGTGAGAGGAACTAACTGCTGTGGTGGTGGTAGTGTACGTCGAAGCGGTAGTCCGGTTTGCCCGATTAGATATCCGGTTTGCGGTCCGGGTTCTCTCCAGTGACCAGGACCACCCCCCGAATCTGCGCAGATACAATGTGTTCGCACCTCCGGACCTCCCCAACACCAACTCAAAGCAAATGGCAGGAAATGCGAGCAAGATGTTAAACCATCTGGTATGTAATTGAGTGTAGTGGTCAAGATCGCATAACGCTGAGGAATAATACGATATCCCCGTTTGAATTATTGATGCCCTCGCAACTAAGACACGATTTGATAAATGTCCACAATTGGGATTCGGCAAGTGGGCAGTAAATAAAGTCCGATCCGTGACAAGCAGACAGGTATGAATCGTCCACCAGGGAATACCTAGAATTACAGTCGAATCATTTCCATATTAAAATATTCTTTGGGCGAAATTAACCCCAGCCCTCGGGAGAGATAGGATCAGGAATCGAGGAATCGAGTTCTTAAGGAGAAGAGAGGGAAGCCACCTGACAGCTATTTGTTTTAGGGATTAGGGATATGTCCCACGTTCCACACCATGATGTAGAAGTGCAAGTGCAGGATGATGATGATGATGATGATGACACATTAAACCACCCCTTCATAATTCCACTGCCACTTTGTTCTTTCCTATATTCGAGAGTGCGTTAAATGCATAAATATTGACGTTTCGTATTAAACGCGAACGAGTCATCTGTAATACGGTCACAATCATAGCAATAACAGTCCATAAATTATCTCATTAGCAAGCGAATACCCAAAATGTGTAAATGTCACGCACCCTGGATCTGGGGGTGTTTATCAATAATATTATTTCAAGCAAATCTATTATCTTAAAAAACAATATTCAATCCACCTGAAACCTATAATAAACATCTTCAAAGGAATCTCTTTTGATATAATGTAAAGTGACATCTTGCTTTAAAAAGCTCCAAGAGGAAAATATTTTGAAAGATTTTCGTTTTCAATTGCGGCGTGCGCCTCCTTTTCACGCCCGACTGATAACTCGATAATTACGTGCGGGTGATCTTGAAGAGATCCAATGGGCCGTGCGGGCAAGCAACACTGCGCTTTCAACTTTCGACCCCTCCTACACGCCCATTGCCCAACTCCGCAATGGAAAAAATGGGGTTGGGATGCTTGGGATTTTCCGAAACGACAAATAAGCTTTACACTTGACTGCCAACGTGTTCTTTATAGTTTTGCACAATTCACAGTTGACTATAAAGCACTTAGCTTAAAAGCTTTCCGAACGACAATTTATGTAGATTTCAATTTTGCCAAAATAGTAAAAATTTACGATCGCGCATAAAAATCAGATGCAGACCAATCAATTCCACGTGTTGTGATATCAGAAGGAAAATATGAATTTAGTACGTATTGTGCAAGGCGACGAATTTAATATTGTACATTTGCAGTTTGCAGGTTATGTGTTCTGCATGCGTGTCATTTCTTGGCACATTCTTCGAGCTTTTACGACGTCGTGATCGTCACGGCGTCGTGCGTCGACGCTTTAAATCCGCTCGTTATTACAACGTATGCGCCTGGCCCACCCCCCACAATCCTCAACACACGCACAACCCCAATGGAAGGAAGCAAGGAGCACGACATACTTTGCACAATCTGTGTTTGCTCATAATCAGCACAAAGGACGACTGCACTTCCGACGGAAACTCATTTTTTATAATAAGTTATCATTTACTTTAGCAGCGGGAGGGCGCGCGTTTTGCTCCCCTTACTTCTTCAACCCATTGGATCCCTTGGCTACGCTGTCCTTGTGTTGTATCATTTTGGTATTCTAGTGCTTTCTAACTCTAACTCGTTATAATTTAATTCGCACGATGCGGAAGCGCACGTTTAGAGAAAAACTATCCCCGACGCTGTAACAAGTCACAGGGGATGATCGCATTGATGTCATGAATGTCATCCGTGTTGTGTGTGTCCCTACATTAAAAGCCAAACTTTGCATCTAATTAAATATGCACGCGAAGCATTTAGTCGGCGTTGAGCGCTGAATGAGTGCATCAGAGAGGCGGCACGGAAATGCGACTGCACGGCGGCGGGTGACGGGAGGAAGAGGGGTAGCTATGCCCTATGGGCTGCTGCGTTTTTAATTCGCGATGCATCGAAGCTGCAAATGGCGAAATGGTTCTAGTTCTAGATCAAAGAGAATTTTATGCGTATTGTTAAACATGCGTCATCAAAGCGTATAATACTATTTAAACATTTAGAACTTCATATTATAAAGGGTTGTTTTGGAATTTTTACACATCTTCGCTTCAATGTGTAATTATTATAAACTCAAGAAACGCAATCAATTTAACTATACAGTTCACCATTTCCTATTTTATGAAATTTCTTAAATTTCCACTATCCAAAATGATACGAAAATTATACGAAATGTGTTGCATTGAAATTGTCGATGGTGAGCTATATGTAAAAACTCCTCGGTAGGAGTAAATACTCCTGTATATCATAAGTCATGAATTTCTTATAAAAAAATACTATCCCCATGATTTATAAGGTGTTTATCGGATGTGCATCGGCATCGGAAGTGTAAGAAGGCGAAAAAGCAAATCTAATATTTTACATTTATCAGACATCTATTTATGATATATTATATTTTGTGCAGTACCACCAGTACCCATACATTGTAATAACAAACAACAATATCGGCCATTTATGCAACTGTAAGAATGTCTTCAATGTCAAGAACCCTATAAAATTAAATAAACGATGTTCGGTACTTACATTTTGTCCATTTGACAATGGTCCTCATGCCATTACCTCGGAGGTATGTATAGATTTTAATAACCCGAAATTGAGTGCACATGCTCAACTCCTTCGCCAACCTTTTGATTTACATCGCGACGCAAAAATGGCTCGTAAATAACGTTTAAAAGCTTCGTAAATATACTTTTATTGTACATAATCTGTAACATTTTGTTTGATGAATGTGACGTGCGATATTAAGCTCTTTTCGTACAACATTTTGCTGAGATGTGAGATATGTACAGCGAATATATTTTAAAAGTATACATATGTCGATTTCAATAATACAATAGAAAAAAACTCGGTGTATCATTGCAGAGTCGTTGTTATATGTTGTTACCCATAATCAAAATGATATATCAAAAGTGATGTAGATGCTATATCAAAGTGTAATATCAAAGTGTAAAACATCGATGTAATATTGTTACTTCATTGGTATATGACAAATTACATTATCATAGAAATGTTACGTAACTGAGTATATGATATGATAATTTGAAAATTTGAAATATGTCTCAGCTATAATAAATTTGTTAACATAACAACGTTCCTTTAAAGTTATGTATCTGCACTATGAATATATCTAAATTGTTTACTGTTTTAAATTGAGGTTAGAGTTGTGGAGGTCACGATAGAATGCCTTATTAAACTTTAGTGCCAGAATAATCATTATGATTGTAAAATATTTAATTTTTATGGAGCTTCCTTAAACTTTGTATTATACAAGTTGTGGAAGTTATGATGTAGTCAAGAGCTTAGATTGCCGCGCTACGGAGCTTTTTGATTACTTTGCAAGCAGGGAGAGAAGGGTTGTTTCTCCACATGCCGCGGTACCACTCAGCGGACGCATGTACTTTCCCCGCGTCAAAGTGCTCCTTTTCCCTGCATTTCTCCTCACTCCACCCACTCGCGCCCAGTTTGCATGCACATTGCACACACTCCGCACTACTTTATTGCGGAAAATGCGTGGCACGTGTTTACCAACTTAAAACGGTGGCATTGGGGAACGTGAAGGAGTTTGGGAATTCCTCTTATACGCGAACCGCGCGAATCCATTATGCATCCATTCCAGGGTACGGGTGAGGGAGGCAGGTCTTTCTAACCCACATACCCAGTGATACACATGCAAACCGCGGCTGCAATTTGCAGTGATGGTGTTGCCATAGCAACGCACAATTATCCGCGTTGATGCAGCAAGCCCCACCGTGCGCGCCCTCTCGAGTGCATTGTGCATGCAATTTGCAATTAATCTCGCCATCTTGTGCATCTCGCGAAAGAAGGGACATTGCAAAAATGATACCTCGACGCAAAATGCGTGCCAGCGAGTCAGTGTATCATGGGTTTTGATTGATAACAACACTTGCGTTGATGACAACTGATCCTCCCCTCTTTCACACTGTGGAATCTCCATTCCTGATTTCTGAAGCTCTCTGAAGGGTTGAAAGCTGGAACGCTAGACGCAACGCATCCTTTCTCTTTGACTTGCAGCAAACTTGAAGGAGTAGAATGAGTTGCGTGTTTGTGAGTTTGCGACTCTTTGTGACTTGATCGCTTTGCTATATACTACGCTTTGTACTACCATCGGGGAATCGGGAGAACAATAATGCTCCGCGCATTTATCGATATGCGTGTGCCTCTTGTGCGTGCATTCAGCATGTGCTTTTGGTAATTGCTGACAAAAGCCATGCACGCACGGAAAAGTAGAAAACGCATACCATCACAAGTCCCACCTCGCTTAATGGACGTGCACTTCATGTCCAGAAGATGCAATCACGCATTTATTGATATAATAGTGTTAGGGACGTGAGCGCGTGAGCAGTGAGCACATAAGTATTACCCAGGAACCCAGGTCCATAATGCATCCAACCACATAACCTAGAAATACACTGCCAGTTCCTAATAAAGACATTAATCTATCATCTAAGGTTCCATGCTTTTATAAATCCATGGTTCTATGGTTCCAAAACGTTTTTCCCGACATTACATCTACAACGTGCAACACTGACCTAAACTCGATGATTAATACTGTGTTTAGCTAAGTCTGTCACTTCATTTTATTGTTAGCACCTTAGGACCCCTCAACGGACATTACTCCAGTTTACCGTAGCAAACTGTATGCTCCACTCTATACTCCATATATATTGCCTAGTCCATAGATATTCTCTAGGGTGGTGCGGTGCAGGGGATCCAGGGTTAAGGGATTCCCCTTTGGGTCGGTGACCTCCACGCGGTTCTCACCTAGTTCCTCGAGTTCCCTGACAAATGACACAATGCCACGTCTGCATCATCACCACCCGGAGTCGGACGGATGAATGTCGAACATCTTTTACATCTTCATTTCACTTCTCATTGAGCTCGCAATCGTTAAATGAAGTCTGAACGTTCGTTCACCCTGCCGTCAAGTCACAGCGAACCTCCCAACATCCCAAGCAATATCCATTGCAGTACGTATAGACGAGGACGAGGACTCCAAATGATGATATTTTGACAGGAGTCGAACTCCTGTTTTGGACTCGACTCATTTATCTTCCAATTTTCCCCGTGGGCTTTGTTACAGGTTACACACACGATGGGAATGAAGTTTGACCACTATGTCCACAGTCCACTATCCTCTCCCTGGTCAAACAGCACCCAGTCTGTTAAAGTAGTTCACGTCTTCATTTGAATTTTTATTTGTGAATAAATTGCAATTTCGACCCGTACGTTCGCACATTCGCACTTTGACGATGGCTGTGCTGATGATGGTCATGAGGGCTGAAGACGATCCATCTTCTTTTGTTCATTTCTTCGTCTATTATCGCGCTGAACTGGTGCAAGTGTGAAGAGAGCAATCACACATAATCTCGCACGTCTAGTCTGTATCACCTTAATAAAATTTTTATCATTTATCACGCGCATAATGCCTGTACGTGGAGAATACATGATTGCTAAAAAGTGCTACACACACTGAAGATATGAATACCGTACTGGTACTGAATTACTGACGAACACATACATAGTGGTAGTGGCATACATAGTTGGAACTTGGAACAGTTGGAGCACACAATGCAATTATGCGATTGACGTTTATTAATTTAGTTTTCGAGCTCTGGAGCTATTTTTGTATCAATGCGCGTAATTCCAGCGCGCGAGTCGATAAAAATGTGACAGGATGCAATCAGTCTTGTTGATTATTGCTTTGAGATTGAAAAAGCGCATTGTTATAGCACCGCAGGGTGGTGCAACATGCGTGTGCTATTAAATGAAACTTTCATTCGAATTTTGATTGAACTCATTTGTTACTTCGTACTAATCCTCCTGTGGAGCTATTTATAAAACACCTTACCAAACTTCAATAACCTCAAAAAAAATATAGCCTTCTTCGGACTTAACCCTGGTAAACATTTCTATTGAAAAATAACGTATATCCAATATCATAAATCAATGCTAATACCTTTAAAATGATGCTTTCTCATGTTATATCAACAATTTTGAAAAATATACAATTTCACATTCAAAGAATATTTGAACAATATTGACAAAAATGAAAACACAACATTGAGGAGTGCAGAAAATAGTAAATAGTGGCATTGTCTAAATAGTGGCAAACAATTTTTTTACAATATTTAAATGCTTATAGAAAAAAATTGAAGACAATGTTTAATTTTAGTGTTAGTCGTTTTAGGTGATTTCTTAGGTTAGTGTTACATCGAAGAAGAGATTTCTAACTTTGGGAGATTCATTTCTGTTGTGTGCTGGTGAGTGTCGATGGCGATTGCATGATTGATGATAGTCTCAGGTACATGATGCACTTTTGCACCGTTAGATTGCACATTTGGGTTATTATGCGAAATTAGTATGCAGTAAAATGATTTGCCTACTGCTCCGCAGCGAGGCAGGCACCGAGGCACATCTATAAACATAGACGATGTTAATTTCGATAACGGTAGCTGCACACTGGGCAAAACTCTTTGCGGCGGCGGCGCGTGGATTCGCCGCCATTAGCGACTTCCGCATGCGATATTCATCTGCGGTACGTTCACGTGCGTGGCGAAAGGGTTTGCTTGACGACTCGTGCGCGTTGACAAACGACAACTGTTGATGTGCGCATATATTTTATTCTATTGTCTTCTTGCCACACCGCCAGTAATTGTAAATGTAATTACGCTCATTTGGAAGGACTTGACTGGTACTGGCACTAGGACATACGGTGCGTCGGTTCGACTTCTCATAATTCTATTATAAATTACAAATTGAGCATTGTACAGATCTAGATGCTAGATGGGACTAATTTGCACTTGAATGGTAATTATAACAATGTGTCATGTACAACTGGAGTATCTTTCATAAAAATAAGAATGTACTGGACAATATGCTATTTGTTGGGTTCTCCAGCAATTTTATTCAGATAGCACGTGCCAATAGAACGTGGTTGGACTTGGACAGTGATCCAACAGTATTCTGTGTAGAAGTGTAGATGTTACGATCGAATGGTAAACGGTCGAGTGTCGTATCGTATCGGTATCTGTTGCTCTGTTGTATAATAGCCCTGTTGTCGAAACAAAGGTAGCCGCCGTTGCAGCCGCCGGATTTGTCGCCCCGACCCGGGCAATTAGCACGGCCGGATTGATGTGACTGGATTAGACGGCGGGCGTCGAAGCCCACCGGGAATGTGATTTACGACAAACGCCGCCATTGATTAGCGCCGCCGCGTCACGTAAGCCAAACGTGCGAGAGATTCGAATGCGATTTGCACCGATGTCCAGAGAGTCCAGGTCCAGCTGCAGCTATTTAGCATAACGTCCGATAATCGGCTAACGCCCCCTTCAAACGCGTCACTCCGTCAAGCCTATTGCGACAAATAAACTAATCTAATTTTACGTCAAGAGCACTCAAGGCTATCCCTTTGTCATCTCACCGGACCAAACTCCATTTGCCTATTGACAATTGACATATCTTGGCATATTGAGCACGCTTTGGTGTGCGTGACAATATTTTGGGTACGCTGCAATATGCAATTATTCATCACAGCATGATCGATGTGATGGATGGCTGGATTGTTGTTGGTGCAGCGTCGAAAATAGTAAACGATTAGTTACAGGACACTGGTGGCTGGACTGGCGGACAAACAATGCGCAGGATAATGAGGCAATAACGCAGCGTCGACATGGCGCTGATGGGCATGTCGTTTTTCGCCGCTCACGAGCCGATATTAAATTCCACCTGACAAATGTAATTTCGTCGCGATCGCAGTGAGGGCCGCGAGGATATCCTAATGGCGCAAACAGATTTGTCCTGGATGCGCATCACTGATGTATCCTCACTGCTGCGCTTCGGAGCAAATTGACCGACCTGTCTGCATATTCATGCGTTACATTAACAAGGCCCATTTGCCCGGTCCAATGTGGGATCAACTAATGTACATTTGCCTACAACCCTCTACAACCCTCTACAACCTCCACACTACACTCAACTTCACTCCTCTCGGTTGAAAAGTTTGAATTGTTGAAAATTGTGTTTTTGCTCTACAAACCCTGAATATAGTAGAATGTTGGAGCAGGTCCTGTGTACTATGTGTATGGAATACAACAAGGGGCAGATTCCAATTAGAGAACAGAGCACCTCATTGCGTATGCATTGAATGCGTCGCGATTTGAACAAATTCAATTTTTCTCTGCTTCGCGCAATTATTGTTGATATTGCACGCCCATTAAACTAATTAGTCAGTGTCATTCATTAGCGACGTCCCGGATGACACGCTGGCGGTCAATACGTAGGAGGGTGCATTGCAATACACGACTGACATCCCATGACACCATTGTCGGCCGCGAGGCATTGCTATTTTAATTGCAAGGGTGGAGGGTGGAAACCTGCACATCTCATATGCAAATACACAAATGTACAAATTTCACCAATACGCACCATGCACATTCCAAGAATTACATTTTTGACAATATCCAGCTTTCCAGAAGTCAAATGGATAATTTTAGAATAATCAAAAAGTCTCTGGATCTTCCTGATGAGAGGTCGTCGTATTTTATTATCCCTCCGGTTCGCCAATCAAAGTACTACATTCGTCCGTAAAAGTGGCACTTTCCCTACTTATCACACAATCTACTATTACGTATTCAGATAGTCAAGGAGATTCTCTTTGAGTATCTCGTTGAGATGCACGCGGTCCCAACCTCCTCAGGGCACGGGAAGAGTAGTATAAGTCATCTTAACGGAAAATTTCTTAATATTTTCGGAAAGAATACTCAATTTTCAATATCCTTACTTATTCTAATAGTCAAGAAGACGCTCTTTAAGAATTACCCCGTCCTACCCCAATTAGCTCCCCATTTAATACGTTAAAAGCCACTTCGAAATTATTAAGAATTCTTTAAAGATGTTGCATTTTAAAATGCACTCCATCACTCCAAGAGCGTATTCGTGACTATCAGAATCCGTAAAGATATTGAAAAAATGAGCATGCGTTCAGAAATTATGTAGAATTCTCCCTCCAAAGTCCTCAAAATATCGAAATTAATCGCCTTTCCATTATTATTATTAATTCATTTTATACCACTATTCATGTAATGAGGAGTTAGGGACAAGGTGCATCTTAAAGAGCTAGGTTCGGCAGCTAGGGGATGAAAGATATTTTGCTTTGGTTACCATATGGGCAGGTAAAACATCGTAATTTGGCCAAAGTTAGTTACAATAATTTCCGATAGATGGCGCAAGTGATCCAGAATCAGCGAGTTTATTCTACTAACCTACATGTGCCTACATACATTGATAGTACCTACTTATCTGATAAGTCAATAAAATAAACCTGTATATTTGATTGTACAGGTTTAAAAAAATCAATTTAATCGCAAGTATGTATATAGACACCTTATCAAAATGCCCTATTTTAATCCCAGTTCAAAAACCAGCATACGGACCTCATAATCACTCTAAAATATTATTTCAACTGTCGCAACGTCGCAACTGCCTTAAATGCAAGCAAACACTCCGTACAAAGTATCATGTTAAAAATTAATCCGCTCATTATAATAGATAATGGATCGATTGTTTGCGTGACCAAACACTTCAATCAATTGAAGACTTGATCATGATTTGCGATCATTACTTGATGGGCTGTGTAGTAAATCAACTCATTAGCTGCAATTCTACAAGAAAATGCAATATTCGTAAACTCGTGCAATTTTTTTGAGAAGGAAATTAGCAAGCCATGCATTTTACACGCGGGAAGTAAATCTCTCACAAATAACAGTTATTTTTGGGAGTTGATGTTTCTACTGTAAATTCGTACCGTTGCATTGATTTGTGCGCCTCCACCAAG
>JARJDQ010015404.1:0-10122 GCA_030264215.1 Geostiba sp. GC000077 | reverse complement strand
GTTATTTCCTATTTGAGAATGACGAAATGGTAACGGAAACAAGGAAAGCGCATGATTAGTGCACTTTTCTTCGGCTGCTTCCGATGTTGAGGTTAGAACCCAATACAATTAAGAAAATCAATAATAAAAATGTACTCACCTTGAAACACACGACAAATTCCATACCACCGAAGCACCGTGCCTCGCCACTGATGTTTCATACACAAGAATTCTTATCACACATATCGCAACACAATCAAATCTTCGTCATATTCTCTGGCAAGTGTCTGCGCTCACTTCCCACAAAAAACAAGTGCAGGAGCAGCGCCAGCAAATGGCCAAACAAGACATTGCACCATCAGACGCTAGAGGGCGCCACATAGCAAGCCACCACCTACGAGGAATCACATAGGAAATTTCTACTGTAACAGACGAGACGCGCGCATTACAGAAAACTGCAACTGCAAACAAAATTAAAACTACCGTCGACATCTAGACATTTTAAAAAGGTATATTAGAAAACAACAAAACGAGTTGTTCTATAAATGTCCAACTTTAATCTTCTTATCTTCACTTAATTTGTTATTACGCAGTAATCAAGTATCTTTTCATTTCTTTTTTTTTTCTTATGAAAATTACCATATGTTTAACCATTTTTAAAATGTACACATAATAAATAAGGAATGGGCGTTTTGTTGCATATTACTTACATCATTATCAACGCGCGATTATCTACAATTTTTACACACAAAATGAAAGAGCAACGTTTGCAATTTTGCACCCTTGAACATGATTAATTTTAATTTTGGCGGTCG
Organism: Geostiba sp. GC000077; assembly: GCA_030264215.1. Lineage (NCBI taxonomy): Eukaryota > Metazoa > Arthropoda > Insecta > Coleoptera > Staphylinidae > Geostiba > Geostiba sp. GC000077. The sequence goes on along the minus strand of JARJDQ010015404.1, from coordinate 9,328 downwards.
TAGCGAGTTCGATCGCAAATGAATGATTGTGAACGGAGAACAGCGCAGCGCTAATGCACAGCGCAGCGCTAATGTAGAAAAGTGGCAGTCACATTACTTCTGCGTCGGTTTTTGCTTGTGATTAGCTGTAAACATACAAGAACAAACATTTAACAACATCAAACCGGGGCATGAACGTCACAAGAAGAAATAATTTCGTAAATTGAGGTGAACGAAAAAGATAAGTAGAAAACAGAGTTGGAAAACTAATAAATAGCAAGACACTAAATTGCAAGCTGCGGCCAATGGTTACAAGTGCGATAAATTAAATCAAGTGCACTAAAATGTACATTAATTGCATTTTTAATCACTCCAACACCGTTTTCATACCTGTCTTCGGGTACGGGTACTCAGTTATGAAGTTCGCAAGCATATCATCCATTAAATTATAAGTACCTGTGACAGATACAACAAAAAATATAAAATTCCCTCACTTTTAATAGCAAAGTACCGAGTAGAAAAAAACAAAAATCTTACCTGTGTGCTGTTGATAATTATTTTTATACTTTGCGGCTGGTTGTCCAGGCGCCGCCGTGTAATTATTATTAGAATTCTGCGCAAAGGGCAAAACAAACAAGTTATTGACATTTGACATGGTTTCTTAGGTTAAATGTACATGCAACTTACATAATGCTTTTCCGGTGCGGCGCTGGACGAACTGGTATGGGCACTAATTGCATGGGCAACCAAAAAGAAGAGTAAAAACAAAATCAAACAAAACACAAACGCAACGAGCGAGTATATCAACTGCACCTATTGTAAGTCTTCGGCGTGGAGGTGGCTGGCGTGCTGGTGGTGGCCGGCGTGGCCGTGAGGCTGTTGAGATAATGCCGCTGGTAGACGTCGTTGAAGGTCAGCCCTCCGGCGTACTCGCTGGGTTTGGTTTTGTCGTGCGGCTTGTTGGCGCTGCCGGCTGGCGTCGGCGCAGTCGTCGTCGGCGGCGGCGGCTTGGCGAAGCTCTTGTTGAACGCAATCACGCTCACTGCGGACGCCGGCGACGTATCGACGCTCTTCGACGGCGGTGTCGTCATCTTGTTCAGCTCCTTGAGGTTCTCCATCAGCTTCAGAATGTCGTCGCCGTCATTTTTCGAATCTTTCTTTTCTTTTGGTGGAGCTTCGGGTTTCACTACAAACACACATTTATTTAAATTATGAAACGCAGGTTATGTCCTAGTTACAGAACATAAGCGGCAGGGATGGAAAACGGTTTTACAAAACTGGTTAAAACCGAAAACCTTTATTATTTGTTTCCTTTTTTAAACGCTTAGAACGTGAACGATACAACGAAACCGGTTTAAAAATTAACCGTTATGTATAACGGTTTCCATCCCTGGTTTATAGTTTGTGAATTTACCACCAGGGGCAATGAAAACTTACATAATGTTTTATCAGTGGTAGATGAAGCGGTGGGTAATCCAATAGTTCCACCACTAGAGGCACTTTTCGCTGTCTTGATCGATGCTGTATCCACGAATTTCGTCTTCGACTTGGGCCCCGGTTTCCTCCGCATCTCACCGGAGCTAGTGCTCAAGCACGTAGCACTTTTGCTCACATTTGTCGGCGCATCTTCAGAATCGTCACACAACACAATGACATCGTCCTCCGCCTCCGCCTTGATAACATCCATAACGATCGGTCGGGGCATGAAATTCTCAATCGGCACCTTCGTCCCAATGCGAGCGACACTAGACATTGAAGATCCATCCGCCAACTCCTCCTTCGGAATGATGATATCGATTGATTGTCGCTTCGCGGAGGAAACCGCCGCCGCTGACTCCGGCTTTCTACTCATAATGCTATCGATATTGTAATCAGTGCTCATGCGCTTGGTAAGATTCTCCGGCGCCGGCGTGCTGTCAGTCTGCGCCTGCGCCAGGTTGACAAACTTCGTCTGCCTGTCGCCAGCGGGCGGTGGCGTCACCTGCTTCTCCGGCTTGAGAATATTTCGCGCTTGTATCGTCGACTTATGCGCCGCTGGGGGAATTTGACTGATGCTCAGCCCCCGCGGAGGCTCAAACGCCGGCAAGCCTTCGATTTTATTCGGCAACAAGTCATTGCTGGCCTTGAGCACTTTGGTCTTTTGGCCGAGGCTGGAAATCGGCGGTAAATCGGTGAGAATCGGCGTGATCGACACGGAATTCGCCTGAAACTTTTGCATTTCTTTGGTGGAGAGTATCTTAGCTGTGGGAATCGCCTCCTTGAGCCGCGCATCAATCAGCTTCTTCTCAATGTCCTTCTTCTCCTTGACTTTCTGATTGGGTGCACTGCTCGCACTCTTCACTGGAGGTGGAGGCATCGCAACACTCTCGGCAGTGGTGTTCAGCTCCTGTGAGGTATTCAGCCCCGGCTGCTTCTTCTCGAACGAACTGCATAGCTTGAAAAGCGCAGCCATTGTCATCCAGCCCTCGGGCCAGAGCACCTGGACGTCGGACTTGATAAACAGGTTCAAGTGGATTTCGATGCTCTCCTTCGTTTTGCCCTCGTAGATCAGCAGGCGCTTCTTGATAATGACAATTTCGCGCAGCATCTTGCGCGTTTCGTCCGTCCACTGGAACTTCCGCTTGGGCATGCGCACGTTTTTGCTCTCCTCGGGATCGCTGGCTTTCATACTCATCACCTTCTGCGATTCGCGTTCGTGCACTTCGCGCAGCGGCACCATCAGCACGGCGACTTTCGCTTGTAGTTCACTGAGCAGTGATGCCAAGCGCCGTGTGTCTTCCGAAGTGACGAGATTTTTGGCACGTTTGCAAAGGTTCTCCTTCTCCATCTTCAGTACAGCTGCGATATTCTGATATATTCGTGATCGCGACTGCTTTCCTAAGACTTTAGACTTTCGTTCAAACCTTCAACAACAAAAAATTACATTTTAAAATCACCCGTTTCATAAACTGCGCCGGGACACTCAGTATACTTACGATATTAATAAATTATTTACAGGTCCACTGAATAAGTCCCTATTACTATCCTTGTTGCGCTGCACATTGTCCTTGATGCGTTTGATGAGGTCTGAAATGTTGGGCGGAAGGTTCGCAGGCAACTGCAGATCCTTCCCAGTCGGCACCTTATCGCGACTGATATCACCAGGTCTCTCAGCAGCAACCGACACTGCTGCTGTGCCTGCACTATCCCGCTTCTCAGACTGTTTTCGTTCGCCGCTCGCGGCCAACTCCACAACATGCTTAAATTTACTGTCTTTCACTGGCTCACCGCCCACCGTCGACACAATCAGCTGCTGCGCCGGATTAACACTCACTAAAGGCATGGGTTCGTCTCTCTTATCCTTGGACAAGTCCTTCACTAGCTTCTTCTTGCTCTCATCGCCACTTGCGCCACTAGCACCACTCACTGACGGCTGGGAAGACTTCTTGTGTGGCGGCTTATCCCGGTGGTTCTCTAGCGCCTTCCTATTGTCCTCAGCATTGCCCTCCTTTCTCTTCTTCAGCGCCAAGCCGTTGGTGACCGTGCCCGGTTTCGGTTTCTTCTCAGTCTTGTCAGCTTCGTTCTCTCCATCGGATTCCGACGATTCCAATATCCGCTTGCGATTGCCGGCGGCGGATTTGTTGGCGGCCTTGGACTCGGCGTCGTCGTCCTCGTCCTCGGAGGAAGTGGACGAGTCGGAGGAGTTGGAGGACAGGTCGGAGCTGACGCCCTCGTCGGCTTTGAACTCCAGCGCGCCGCAGTTGATGTAGAAGCCGCCGTGGAGGGTGGTCACATTCTGGGGGATCATCTCATCGTAGCCGTCGGTGTTGTCGATGAAAGAGTCTGATTCGTCATAGCCCATGCCAATGTCCGCGTAGTCATCGCGGCGGTTTTTACGCTTTTTCTTTGAGGGTGGACCAGTTCCCTAAAAGATACATTTTTTTTAGGTTCGGCTAAGTTTCCACAGTTTTTAATAGTGAAGTGGATTGCAATGAAAGATATGAATCTTTCACAAGTTTCACATTTGAAATATCAATAAATGTTATGTTTCATTGCAGAAAAATATTTAATATACTGCGTTTAGAGTATGCTGTCCGATTGTAACTGTTGTTCTGTCAGTGTTCTGTACAATGTCACTATAGTGGATTAAAGAATGACAGAATGATACATAATTATAGGTTACAATCGGACAGCTTACACTAAAATATTTGCTATTTATAGTAAAATAATTAAAGTAAAACAAAGTAAAACCGAAAATAATTTTTAAATTTAACTTACAACAAATAAAACTTTTAAAATAAACCAATATTAACTAACGTACTATGAATAAATACTAGAGATGTGGATACGTTTCAATTTCAATTTCATGAAATCGTATCCACATCTCTACATATTTTACGTTCGGTTAGGTTTTCGATATCGCAAACTAGAAATCTACTTTAAGTCGGCAAAGTCGGTAATGTAGGAATTATCATCTTGTGTGTCAAACTTACATATTTCGCTTCCATCTCCATGGCAATGCGTTTAACGTCATCATCCTCCTCATCAAATGGATCCAGACCATTCGCGGTAGTTTTCCCATTCTGCAGCTTGCACTTATCGCGTTTCTGCAAGTTAAAACATACAACAATATGAGAGGCATCCAGCTCGGCAATAACAAACATTTAAATATGATTTCACGTGCGCGTAGTAAACGCGCGTATGTACCGTACAAATGAATGGAGTTGCCCAGTCCCCTCTTCCCTGCCCTAGTGCAACGTGATTCCACGCCGCGACGTGCCCCCACCATCAGTGCGCGAGCGTTCTGTGAACGGTGAGTGGATCGGGATTCGGGATCGTGCGGCGCGCACGCAGCACGCTGTCTCCGACCGGCCGCACCTCCTCACGCCTGCTGCGCGCCTGATACTTTCGCGCCTTGCGTGCGCTCCTAGTGCGCCGTCCACGCGCCGCGCGCGCCGCCAAAAACAAATGCCGACCCCGCGCGACGCCCACGCAGTGCAATCATTTGCGCTTTCGCTGCCAAAAACGTTGCCAACGTCCGAAAATCGCGCAAGTAGGTAAAACACAAAGGCGCGCGCGCGCCCCGCAACTCACCTACTCGACTAATCTGCACTCCGCGGCGGACGCGCGACGCGCAGCAGCAAAAAGGACTGCCCATGCGACGCAATCAACAATAAAAAAAACAAAAGCATAAACAACATATTGTTTATAGTAACAAATAAAAATATGTAGTAACAATATTGAAAATGAATTTGTAAAACATCAAATTAAAAATCACTTGTGAAGTTTTGATAAGGTTAATTAATAATGATGTATTTAGATGTAATTAGCATTTTTAGACTCTGCTCATAATCAAAACGCACGTACGCATGATGCTACTGCAGGACTGCAGCTCTTCCTGTTTTCAATTTCCTCATTCACATTACAATTTGCAACTCAATGCGCTCTGCGCAACGCTTTCTAAATCATTAGCGTGTCAAGAATCAAGATGGCAATCGGTTTAATTAGCAAAGAGCGAACGAAGTACCGTAGCTGCAGGCCCATAGCTATGGAGAATGTCACGTGACATCGGTGCAAATTCTGAGCGTTCTGCATTTGGTTGGTATGAATTTGCCAGCTTTGTCAGTGCCACGAAGCATAAACACAAGCAACTGGCGGCATAGGCACACCTTATGAGAGATAAAAACGCAGTGAATGGCTGTCATTATTCATCATGACGGCGAGAAACATGTTCGGAGCATGTTACAATTCCGGTGATGGTTTTATCACGTCTCGAGGTTCGTGATTGGTTTGGGTTTGAGTGCAGTGAGGAGGACGAGGATGTCGTGAGGAGGTCGCTCGTGAAGACCCTGTAGCCCTGATACATGGCGACGTCGCCTTTTGTTATGTTTACAGTTTATGGGCAATGGGTCGCGGTCGCATCGTCGCATGTAACAGGACAGGAACAGGACAGAAATGAGATCTGTTCTTGTGCAATGGAAAATTGAAACGATGTTGATGCTGCAGCGCCGCCGCAGCGTTTTCAAAACGAGATAGCGACAGGCAGCGCGACGCAATCCGCAATGAAACGTCGAAACGTGAACGGTGCACACCACACGAGAACCGTTGTGTCCGTTGTTATTTCGTCCCGATTTGTTTCGACGTTTCGAGAATCGTAGTATCGGAGAATCAATGCCAATGCGCCCCAGCGACCGATGCGTGCTGCATCTGCCCAATTGGCGACACGCATCGACACGTCCCCCTGCGACACCGAAGGGCGGCGGGCGTCTTGCAGAAATAAACAACATTTTTGCACAAGCACAACATTCCCTTCAAACATGGCGGTTGGCCTACGTTTCACATTCTCTTTACGCACACGGTACGTGTGTGCCAATGCGGATTGCACACCGCTCTGGGGGGGCCCGCATGTCGTCCCGAAGACATCCTCGTCGTGCTCTCCCCCTGCCCCGCTGCCTGTGGCGTTCTCCCCCAGGGTGGACAGCCGCTTCGACGAGCATCGCTGCTACTTACCTTCGCGGCGGTGAGCTCCTCCTTGTAGTTGTAGACGGGGCATGTGCTCTCGGTGGACTCGGGCAGGACGAACGCCAGCCGGACGCTGTGCGGCTCCGTGCGGCGCTTCTTCGCTCCGTCGGCGGCCGGCTCGCCGCCGCCGAAGGGCATCAGTGTCGCGCGGCGCACCTCCGACATGTTCGCATTATTCGACAGCGAGCGCACACACTTCGGCGCTTCGGGAGCGCGCGGGGGCCCCGCGTTTCGTTCACCGGGAGACGGCGGGCTTCACATGTTCGGCGGCCGACACACGGCATTCGCGGCGCGACTGCGATGCACGCACTGGCTCGCAAACATTCGCCGCTTCTAACCTAATTCTTCCCGCTTCGCAGGGGCACACAATCGCGAGTGGCGCGCGCAGCTGCAATCACCTGACGACCAGCACTCTGTCGGCCAACGCCGTTACTAATCATCAGACACTTCCTCACAATCCCAACAGAGGGACCACTGTGACTTAAAGCATTAAAGGAAAATTGACTTTCTGTTGAATATTACAGATTCCTACTTATCTGAATATCAGAGCGCCACAAGCAAATCCAATATTTAAAAATAACAAAATATAATTTCTACCTGAAACTTCGAATAACCGTCTTTTACAGCTCGAGAAGCACTTGAAAATCATCACAAAATCACACTTTCTACTTACCTACTCGCGAAGCAGTGTAGAACACCGCAATTTTAGAAGTAGAGAAGCAAAATACAATAAATAACAAATGAGTCATTATTTGTGCTTGATGATATGTCCAGATCCAGATAATTATTATAAATCAAGGACAGTCATGGACATTCATTAATATCGTGTTAATATCGATTCAATCCTATACGCGGCATCATCATTGCTTCATTGCAATATTCGCCGAATTCATCGATTCGACGAAACTTTAGTTTGCTCTAGCTAACTTTAACGAAAGGTCAGCAGTCAGCATAAATTGATAAACAATAGTGACTAACTCGGGCTTATCACAACCGCCACTGTGCTGTGCAGGAACATCCACATCCTTTGCATTTATACAGATATACAGATACCAACTATAAGTATGACCGCCAACTATTAATAAAGTTTAATATACTTTTATAAGCCTTAACGTGACGAGATGTTGCAATTCGGAGTGATTTTCGTGCTAGCAGTATTTTCGACTACCGTAAACTGTGAAGAGGTAACAAGAAACAGAGTGGACCTTATCAAAAACTCTGAAGAAGAAAATCCGGATATTTACTTAAATCCGGTAAGTTAAAAATACAAGTTTTTCATAAATATTTATTTACATTTTCAAATGTTCTTATTTCTAAAATGTGTATTGCTATTTTCGTGTTTACGCTCCCAAAAGGCACAAATCATCAGACGCCATGGTTACACTGCCGAATCCCATGTGATCGAGACCGAAGATGGATATCTGTTGACATTGCATCGCATACCCAAGTCAAAGAACGGCACCTCGGGCAAACAACCCATTTTCCTCCAACATGGCCTGTTCTCCAGCAGCACCTGCTTCGTCGAGGAGGGCAATAACTCACTCGCGTTCATCCTCTCCGATCTCGGGTACGATGTGTGGCTGGGGAACGCCAGGGGCAACGAATATTCCCGCGCACATGTCACCCTCAACCCTAGCGAAGCTAAATTTTGGAATTTCAGGTAAATATCGGGTCACAATGTTATTGAAACGTTGAGAATAGTTGCGAATAGAATTTCAAGATTTGAACTACCCAGAAACTATAAGATCAGAAGGAAAAACATTACCAAATTCTACCTGGCTGTTCAAATTTGTACAACAAAATGCCGAAATTATATGTTTTCTTTACGATATTTCTTTAACCACAACACCAAAATGAGCTAAAATGTAATAAGTTCTTCTTGGATAGTATTCCCTTCGTTTGTCATCCTTCGGATGTATCTCAGCAGTAAAGTAATTTTTTGTTACTCACGTGGTTATTATAATAATCTCCACATTCGTAATAAAATAACCAACTTTAGTGCATAACTATTAACTAATATTTTCACATGCTTTAGCTGGCATGAAATGGCGATATTCGATATCCCAGCAGCAATAGACTATGTCTCTGAGGTAACAAACAGTCCCGGTGAGATTCTCTACGTTGGTCACTCCATGGGCACCACGATGTTCTTCGCCTTTGCATCCCTCAAACCAGAAGCCGCGGGCAAAATCAAAGCGATGGTTGCCCTCGCTCCAGTTGCCTTCATGACGCACCTAACATCACCCATCAAATACCTAGCACCATGGGTGAATGACATCGACGTACGTAAAATCCAAAAATGACTATAAATTAATTACTTCCCTAATTAATTAATCAATTAATTTTAGTTTATTACGAAACATCTTGGCATCAACGAATTCCTACCGAGCAGTAAAGTCATCAAATTACTAGCGTATGATTGCTGGAGTAAATACACCCGGAAGATTTGCGAAAATCTTCTCTTTATTATCGCTGGATTGGATAAAGATGAAGTTAATGAGGTAACATTGCTGCCTGCTTAGGGTTTCACGAGAATCTCGAAATTCAAGATCAACATCAAGATTTTTCTTTCGAGATGAAGACAAGAATTGCCAAATTATTTCTTGGAGACTTTCACAAGATCGAGATCAGTTATATCAAGATTTTGCGAGATCAAGACCAAAATATCGAGATCTTGAAATCTTGGAATTTAAACATTTTCATTTGCATTTAGTACATTTACATAACGACTTGAAATCGTTTTGAATTCAGATCGATTTCAATCACGATCAACAACTTTTTTATTGCATATTTTGCAATTCGCCTCTCTTTCTCAGTACGGTTCACTTGGTTGACATTGAAAAAGTCT
>JARJDQ010015399.1:0-11379 GCA_030264215.1 Geostiba sp. GC000077 | reverse complement strand
GGATTAGCTGTCGTTACCTAGATCATTTCGGAATACATATTCATGGGGTTAAATGGGGCAATGTCTTTACTTTAGGCAACCAAACATACACCAAATTCACTATTGAGGCGTCTTAAAGGCTAAAACCGAGTTGTACGAAACGTGATGGACCTTGGGTCAGTGTTAATCAGTTGGCAATTAATTATGGTAATGGTAACCAAGAGTGGTAGTAATGGTAACGATTCTAGGAAACAAAGGTTAACTGTTGATTATCTTAATTGACGTTTCGAATAACTGGCAATTTAAAGTGCACAGCCCGCATGCAAATGTACATATCTCCTGAGCGATGGAAATGCTCTGAATTCTGAATGCTCACTGCCCGAACTATGAGTACTTTTGAGCCAAATTTTGAGCCTTTGAATTTTGGGTAGGTTTGGTTGCCTATAGTAAAAAAATAATCTCATTAGGAAAACAAATTACGACTAATCCTTTTGCTGTAGCACCGTCCAAATTATATAATTTTATTCAGAATTTAATAACAACGCTCATTTAATGAAAAATATGAAACAGTCGCCCGTAAAAGTACCGCTTTCCCTACTTGTCAATCAATGTACAATCAATGTACAATCAATGTACAATCAATGAGACTTGACTAATCATTACATTTTATTTTCTTAATTAATGTGACGATAACATTTTAAAAAAATTAATGAGTTCTGACATTCTTTGTCTTTCGATTAAGATTTAATATTGTCTAAATGCATGGCAACTGCACTTATTTTGTCTTTAAAATGTTTTCATTTCGTCCAGTTTGGTTTGGCCTGATTGCTTTTAATAAATTCGCGTTAATTTGCACAAAACCAAAGCAACTATGTAAATTAACTGAGTATCTATTTCTTCATGGTGAAAAATATTAAAGCAATTAAGTATTTTAGATAAGACCTATTTTATAAGTGTTTTGAATTGAAACTTTTTGATGAATCATGAAATGAAACTGCACCTATTTGTTTTATGTGTTTACATTTAACATTTGTTTTGAAAATGCTGTTAAGATAATACATTCTAGAATCTTGGTATCTAGAACGTATGTATAGTAAATCATCGTAGATCAGTTTGTAAAGTCTGTCTAGGTATGTAAGCATTAGCCAAAAGAATCGACGAGTCGTTTTTATTTTAAATAGCGATGATGTAATGCACATGAATTCAATTACCCATCGGCCTTGCTTTTAGTTTCAATAACATAACAAACACAATGGCACAACGCACAAGTGTAGCTGCGGCGCGGCGCTTCGAACCTTGCGGCCTGCGGCATTCCTTCATGCGTTGCTGCACCCAGGGACCCAGCACCCAACAGCGGCTCAAGAAATCTCGCTAGAAATGCAATGCAATGAACTTTATGCCTTTGCCATCAAACATGTGGGATGTGGGCAGATAATACAAGCGTTTCGAACGCGGTCTTGACTATTTTGAGCGCATCGGCATCGAGCAACAACTCTCTCCTCTCTACCACTCTCTCTACGATCCTGCTGAAATCCAGCGGCCGGCGCGGCGCGGCGCACACACATAGCAAAGGTGTGTTTTCGACGCGCACGTTTCGAGCTTGGATTGGGCTTGGGCTTGAATGTGGTAGACACACAACCACCACCTCGACAAGTTTACGCCTAGGTCGAGTTCGTCGCGAACGCCGACAAGCGAGAAGTGAATTCCCTGCATACGCGGCGCGGTGAATCATTTTGTTGCGGACGATTTTGTCGAGCTGTCGTGAACTCGTGAAGTGTATCTGCCAGTTAATACCGGTAAGCAAATGCACATTTACACCATACATATTCTCCTCCATTATTCATAAACAAATTCTTATAAGATCTCAAGCAAGTAGGTACGTTTAAATTCCTCCTAGCAAGCCGATCAATGCTTGCTTTGTCTCCTAACTTTGTGTTAGTTGGCGATGTGCACTAGCTCGCCGGCAGGCTGCCTCCTACAGTAATGGGAGTCATCTAAAGATGCCGCTGAATTTTGTTAGGGCATATAATTAACCGAAAACGTTGCTTTTTTGCATTATTTATGATTGTATTTCGGTTCAATGAAAACCACGCCCGGGCACTTTTATCGATCGCCGTGTTCGCATGTTACGTTGTTATAGAGGCAAGGGGCAAGCATAAAATTGTGCGAATGCTACGTAAACACGATATGTGTTTGCGGTTTCATTTATCAACACAATGTATTTCATTATACTAAATTGCTACACTTTGAAAATTCACATTTATGAAGAAATGAGTACTGAATTAAAGAGCCGGGACACCAGCATATTGTGTTAGTTCGAAATTCAAACAATAATAAAACTTACGTCATTTCGTCTGGCGCATAATTATCGTAACATATTTGTAAGTATACCTAGAATAGGAATCGGAATCGGAATCAGTTTTGGGAATTTGTATGAGCTGTCGGCACAGTCATGGGATGAGAATAATATGAATATGAGAAATGAATGTAATTGATGACGTATTCCACACTTAACCACCACTCTTTTTCTACCTCCACTGTTTACTTAAGTATGCGGCGATATTGCTCGTAGGTGCCGGCAATATAACAGAATTGGAAAGTTCCAAAACAGTTTAGTGTTGCGCGCAACTTCCGTTTAAATTATCCACTTCCTAATCGAGTCAAATCGTCAAACTCGAGTTAGCGTCAATTTTATTTTCTGTTACAGGTCAGTAATAGTTCAACATGAGCAACCAGCAGTATTACCCTTTCAAGGTGAGTCTCCTATTCTATTGTTAAACTTTTTAACGAAGTTTTATTCGAAAACAAAACAATACTAAAGTGGATTTTAATTTTTTTAAGTTGAAAAAAAAAACGCTTTGATCTTGTTGAAAACACTTATGTCATTTTGGAGTGTGTAGTCTTTCCGATTACTAAACGATAAGCAAATTTGGATTAGTCGGTTTGGTTTGAGCTATAAATGGATTTTCTTGTATGATTCATACTTATTCCAGTCACGCTTTAATGATCCATGGTGCTCAATATCGAAATATCAGTGATGTAATCCTCCGCCACCGAATTTTAATATCCGAAATGTGTATTTTTAGTGCACGCCGACGGTTTACCCCGCGGATCCCTTCGATCCCGTCGCGGATGCCGCCACACTCCGCAAGGCGATGAAAGGTTTCGGCACCGATGAGCGTGCCATCATCGACGTCCTCGCGCGTCGTGGCATCGTCCAGCGGTTGGAGATCGCCGAAACCTTCAAGACCTCATACGGCAAGGACCTCATCTCCGAGCTGAAGAGCGAGCTAGGTGGCAAGTTCGAAGATGTCATCGTCGCTCTTATGACGCCGCTGCCGCAATTCTACGCCAAGGAATTGCACGACGCCGTCGCTGGTGTAGGCACCGACGAGGAGGCGATCATCGAGATTCTGTGCACGCTCTCCAACTATGGCATCCGCACCATTGCACAATTCTACGAACAAAGTAGGTTCCGCTTCATTGATGCGTGGCGTACGATTGGAACGATATTGATGGTTATCTGACTAATTTTAGCCTACGGCAAGAATTTGGAGCACGATCTTAAGGATGACACGTCCGGCCACTTCAAGCGCCTGCTGGTGTCCTTGTGCCAAGGCAACCGCGACGAGAACCAGGGCGTCAACGAGGGCCAAGCGACCGCCGACGCGGAATCGCTGATCGCCGCCGGCGAAGACAAATGGGGCACCGACGAGAGCTCCTTCAACTCCATTCTGATTACACGTTCCTACCAGCAATTGCGTCAAACGTTCTCCGAGTACGAAAGACTGACCGGCAAGGACATCGAGGAGTCCATCAAGAAGGAGTTCTCCGGCAACATTGAGAAAGGTCTTCTCGGCATTGGTACGTGACGGGGCGTGAATTCACACGTTTATTATTCAACCGTGACGCATTGCGTTTACTATTTATAACTATTCTATTCCTCTATTGTGCGTTACGGCATTACAGTGAAATGTGTCAAGAGCAAAGTTGGCTACTTCGCTGAAAGACTGCACGATTCGATGGCTGGCATGGGCACCAACGACAAGACTCTGATTCGCGTCATCGTCTCGCGCTCGGAAATTGACTTGGCTGACATCAAGCAAGCCTTTTTGGACAAGTACGGCAAGACTCTTGAGAGCTGGATTCAGGTAAATACAGCTTGTTTATATTTTCGATGACGTGATGAGTGAATTTGAGTGATTTATTGAATTTCATTTTTGACTGATTGAGATTTCCGCGGCGGTACACTTATGCACATGCAAATAATCGTCATTGAATCAGCATGTGTTCATATTCTCACTAATTCTGCATGTTAACGAGAATCCGCATGACTCGTCTCGTCTGTGTGCTGATATGAAATATCTTTGGAATGATGAATGTTTTATTCATGCTCAGCGCAAGCCGCCGAGGTTAAATGCCATCATGTATGATGTCACTGCATTCATAAAGCGTAGCGTGTCTTATTCTGATCCCACTCTTGGACCCAAGTTTATCAGCCTAATGATTTCATTCTTTAACGACCTGTGCGAAATTACTATTTCATGCTTTAATGAACTGACGAACGAACATTTTCAGGTCTAAAATTAGTACAACAATCCAAAACATCAAAATTTTTGACTTGACCTCAATTTAAAACTTGTTGTTTCGTTTCGCTTGGTGCTAGGACCTGGCAATAATTTTTACATGTTCCAGCTGAAATTGCAACATTTCCGCCGTATTAAAATTTGATTTTACATTGTTTGAAGGTTTGACGCAACGTTAAATCGCTAACCTTGTTAACTAGCGGTATTTAAACGATAGTAATCGTAGTTGTTTACATCTTATTCAAAATTTGCTCTCGGTGATTGGCGAAAACTGAAACCTCATCGTACCTGATACGTCCTTGCACGAACTGTGATTTTATTATCGACCACTAACAGTCCAAACTCTTTTAAGCTAACAAGTCTTTTATCTCTGCTTGCAGGGAGATACGTCCGGTGACTACAAGAAAGTCCTGCTGGCACTGGTTGACTAAACAAAATGCCACTCACTCATCCAGTACCTCAGTACCTGCCTAACTAGCACAAACATAAGAATCACACACAAGATACAAACATTATGACACTTATATTCTCACAAGCCATTCAGACACAAACAAGCTGTTTCGTCAAACAAAAGCATATGCATTGCGATTGCGCCATTAACCATTTCATACAAGGAAATGATTGCGTTTGTGTGTTCGAGATGTCCGCGACATACACAGCTTTATTCTGTCCAATAACAAGTCATTTGATGATCCAAAAATCATCATAGTCATACGTACGCCTTAAATTCGAATAATTTAACTACATTTGCTAATTATAACACTACACGATATACATGTCAATATTTTTGCGACAATTTGCATATTTTTTACTCTCGAAAGTCAGATATTTATTATAAGTTGATCGAAGTTGCAATAAAATTCACTTCATCTTTATTACATCCATTATGTTTTCTGTTCTAATCGTTTGTTTTGTTGGGAACGTGTGTTTTGTTTTTGTATTTGCAGGACGATTCCAAAAGTGAAATCAAATATCTGTTGATAAGTCTTACTGCCTATGGGTAAACCAGCTCAGCACCCAAACCAAAATCCAAATACAGTTTATACGCATTATTTCACTTGATAAAACTGTTAGTTCAGCCATGGTGCATTTTATACGTGTCTACTAATACTACAAATATGTAACTTATTTATTGAAGCAGGAAAAAAACAGATCAAATTTTGAGGAGTAGAATTGTCACTAACCGAATAGTGCCCTAGGCCTTAGGTCGTTTCTTCGCGCTTAATTTTAGCATGTCGCTTCTGGGGGTGAAGGTTTACTCATTTTTATACAATTTACAACATAATTTATATTGACAAATTTAAGCGATGTTATTATAGCTAAAGTATATTGTGAATGAACCGCAAAGATAAACGAATTTGTGCGCCTTTCGATGTCTTGTCTTTGAGCATTCTTGCTACTGTGAACGCATTACTCGTACGTACATACAAAAACAGTTTTGGGAAACATTCCAGTTTTGCCTCTTGAATTAGAAACTATGAAAAGAGAACACTCTGTTGTCGAAATTATTGAATATTACCGGATATAATATATATTTATGTATAACGCTTTGTTGGTGCTTCAATAAAACTTTTAAGAAATGAAACCCTCAGCATTTGTTTAATCTAAAACTTATTTTGTATATTTGCAGGATGATTTCTCTGGAGATATGAAACATTTACTGGTTACCCTTTGTGCTTAAAGGATTAACAGCGCCTTGCAATCGATTTACCAATCCAAGGCACATCAACAGGGTTCCGATAAATATATGTAACACTTTATTAAACTATGAACAAATGTTTCATTTGCAATTGTGGCGCCATTTGAGAACGTAACTAATTTAAACATAAATTCTTACAGTACTTCTTATTTTAAATAAATAATATGTTTGGCAATCAAATATGCTTTTCTATACTTCTAACAATTAACTCCTTCTGCAGGTTTCTTAAAACTAACAAGGAAGGGTTTCTGCCTTATTTATTTATTTTTTTTTCATTAGGTCAATATCATTTCGTCCTTCAAGGACCGACCGTATTGGTTACCTTTAATTCTCTTCTCTACTTAAGGAGTTTACAAACAGAGAAACACTCTACAATTCCACAGCAATTTATCAAAGTAACTCAATACTACCAGATCTTTATCAATTTAGGCAAGTACCTTTATGTATGTTTTTTAGTTCTTCCTAGCAATCGTCCTTTGTCACTGAGGTGAGGAGAGAGGAGTTCATGTGCAGTACTACAAAATAGACATTTATATAATTTCTCATTATTACTCCATTACTCATTACAATACTGCATTCAGTTATAATTAAACATAAATATAAAATAAATATAAAATCATGTTACATGTTACAATTTAAACATCTTGTACTCGTATCGAATTGTGGCGAATTCTTGTGTTATTAGCAGTATCAGCGTTTTGAGTTTGGCACCCGGCGCTTTCCAAGGTTGCAGAGTTTGAAGAAACATGGCGCCGCATCTGAAATATCTTTCGTTTAAACAACGAAAAATAACTAATTAAAACAGCAAGCACAAAACAAAGACAAAGGCAAATAAAAATATTATGCACACAAGTCATAAAATTTTAGCTCAGTTCAATGGCATTAATATTAATCAATAATCAATAGTATTATTTATGAACTTTGGTTGGCAATCTACCATTAAATCAAATCAAAAAAACATTTAAAAACCAAGTATGTCATTAATGGTCAAATTTTTAACATTTCAGTTGCATGAATCATAAATTATTTAATCAACAATCATTGAAACGTTTAAACTTTGAATTTTTATAACTTACATTTCTTTTTGTTCCCTTCATTTCGCTTCGTTCGGTATTTGTTTTCTTCATCAAGCAACAATTTTATTTTCCTGATTAATGGTTTGTTGATATGCGTTAAAAATAATCGCTTTTCTGCCCGATTCTGAAACAGTCGTTACATAATTATTGTTTCATAGAAAATTGAAATTGCGGAATGTTCAAGTCAAAAATAATGTAATTCAAAGTGTTAAAGGTTTATGTTCCATCAGTAAAATGCAATATGAAATTTGAAATATTACTATATCTTAGAAGATTCCGGTAAAAATGGATAGATATCCTCCTATTGCCTATTGTCCTATTAGTTTAATTGTTTAATATACATATTAGTTTCCTTCCGTTTTACGATCTCATTAGCATATACCAATGTAAATGAAAACGATATTAATCTATTAATGTTGTTATGCTCAGAAATTGCAATAACATTTTCATCACTCGGCATTTATAATGGGCTTACAAGGAGGAACAGAGAACAGAGTAAGGAATTACATGTTTTTGTGTCAAGTTCAATTTAATAAGTGATTGTTTTTGCAAACCACGTAATTCTTCTTCCTTCTCTTCTAATTTGTCCAATATTTTAGATACCGCTTCCAAGCATTGTATTATTTTGCAATAAGGAAGACTGATTTTTAATTTGTTAAAAACATATTTTTAAAGGAATTTTTAGTGAAGAAGGCATATCTCTAAAATATGTATTCTTCGAGTTACAGGAGTACAGAATATTTCAAAGTTTCCTACGGGCTCAAACGAGGCGTTAAAAAATCGGAAAAATATTTCTGTTATAAGGAAACCTTGTTAATTCAATAAATAAATAAATAATCGATTGACAAATCTTTCCAATGAGTTATTACGTTCGAATAAGCAAAAAATGTATAATTCCTTGTCGAAATTTTAACGATCTATAGATCTATACCAATCATTAGCGGAAACTGTCGGATCAGTAATTACAAATATTATTGTGACAAATTGTGCTTACACAGCAGTTTATGCGAGAGATCATACTAGGTAGAAATAAATAGATGTTCATATGTGTACACTTCATATGTTCACTTTTAAAATGAACGGTTTTAAAAAAGCAAAAATATATATCATCGACTAGATACTTCACGACTAGTGACTAGTTGACTAAACTATAGAAACAAAACAACAAGCAATTTGGAACATGTTATCGAGAAATATCGTATCATGAAACACAACACTAAAATCCAATTAGGAAATGATTATTGTTACTGATTAGATGAAAAATTGCATATAATTTTTCATCTTTGGTTCATATGTAGTGTGAACCAAATTCGAGGAACTGAGGAACATGATCATATTACATTTATTGACGTCTCCATTCCACTTGGCGGACATTAAAATAATTTCACTATAAAATAGTTTGTTGTCTCTACCTATGCTGGACATGAACACACTGCATTTTTCTCCGAGCATCAAATACCAATTGAGAGATTGTGCGTATGATGAGTTTTAAGCAAGCAAATGATGTGTCCGGAATATTTTCTGCACCCCGGAAAGAAGACAAATGAGGGGCACTTTCAAATGGGACAAACTGATGGGTTCAAAAGTTTAAAGTGTTATTTTAAGAGTGATCGTAGAAAAAAAAACTATTACTTACCAAATATAAACTGGGCAGGATGTCTTCTTCTTGTAATTCGTCTTCATAACTTGTCGTAAATTTGTCGTCTACGTCATCCATGTCACTTATATTATAATTGTAACTATCTACGTCCCAGTAGCCAAAGCTCGGATCGCGAAAACGGTCCAGGCCCGTGGGTGCCGCATTCACCGAAAAATGGTGCGCCGAAAGGACGATCACGAGAAAGTGGAAAAGACTTCGTAGCACCGACATATTTCTGCTTATCTAGTCCTGTTCCTGAACGCGAAAGGAATAGTGTCCCCAGGTATCGCTTCTCCGTTTTATATAAACGGCGCGGCTGCTCTGCACAGGAGGGGGAGGCGATTCACGATAAAGAAAATATTATTGTAGTATTAGGCAATGCAATGCTGTACCTCACATTTGCCAGCACTATACGAATGAAGGAAGGCATATTTTCTTGCATCTTCATATCAATTGATTGAAACGAAAGGTAAGGAAAGCTCAGGAATACGAAATACTAGCACGGTAAAAATATGTATTCCGCCCGGCAAAATAGGTATTTAGCACGACAACATGTGTATTTGGCACGACAAAATAATTTTTTCAACCCCCCTGGTTCCACCTGGGAGGTTTATTTCCAATTGGCCTCGAAGGGGGAGGGGGGTCACGGAACACTGGTCGTGAATTCATTCTTTTTGCCGGGATGAGACCACTTTGCTTTGCAAACCTAATTTGACGTAACGAAAAATGTAACCCAAATACTACCAGTGAAGGTAGGAAATATCAAATATTCAAGATGGCTGTAGGAAAAATGGTCTAATTTATATGCAATCTGAGACATGAGATGCAGTGGAGTAAGATGGAGCAAGTGTGGTTAATGATGGTCTCTATTATAGAGTCCCTTCGATGAGGCGAGGCCCTCATATTACCATGGTGACCATGTTATTTATATTGACACAGCACTCTCCTCATCGAATATGCTATAGCTACTAATATTAATATGAATTAATGCATAACAACTTTCTACACACTTTATAATCGTTTTTAAAAGACTTCCTTTATATATTATGTGCCCTTTTCCCTTTTTGTGAAAAGATCATTCTTAACTTCTAAGATATGCACGATAAAAGCTTTTTGTATAGAGAGATCAAATATTATTGAAGCGAAGTTGAATTTCGCACCATGTTTTGGCTTCCGAGACAAGGATGCACATATGATTTCCAATTTAAATTGACAGGATGTGTTTAGGTTAGGTTAGGTAGAACCTAGAAATCAGTCGAGAAATTCAACTGCGCTTCAATCATTTTTGATCGCCCTGTACTTAACTGATTTGCTAGGTAAGTCCACTTTCCACTGTTGATTGTTCCTGTTCGTATTTTCGTTAAATTATGTGTTTCAGAGTAGAATATTTACATTATAGAGAGCGATATTTTCAAATACTGGTCAAAAACTATTAATATTCTCCTAGAGTATTTGTCCTTTTTATAAACACGATATCAAACAGTCTCTTTTTTGCAAATAACTCCGTTTTCCAATCATGGACTTTTACTTATACTTCTTATAGGCCTAATAAAGTGCACATAGGACTTCTAAAATTATATTTCTCACCATGTACAACATTGCAATGAATGCACAAACCCTAGATCTAGAATGGTATTTTTTACGGGCTTAAAAGGGACGTTAAAAACGAGGAAAACAATATTATTGGAAACTTTGCTAATTTAAAAAAATTATGTAAGTCTTCCTAATTGATATGGCGAGAAATAAAATAAAATATTGGAAGTCCAGGAATGTGCACTTTAAGTGCCTATAACCTGGTATCTATAGATCTATACCTGAATACATGGTCTTAAAGTCCAACTTTATACCAATCCAATTGACCATAGACCGTAAACCAAGACTCTAGGTCTAGGTCTAGGATCTAGAGGTCATAGAGAGAGCATGGGTCATAATCTTCGAGAATGAGGGCATGTAAATGTAAGTTAGTTACATACAGAGCGATCGAAAATAATTTTGGGCGTGGTTTAGATTACATCCGTCAATTTAATTAAATTGACAGATCATGACGCAATATTCAACTGCGCTTCAATCATTTTCGATCACTGGGTATTAATATTACAGTGCGAGCAGAAACGATATAAATGTATTTGAATTTCGCGCCATGTTTTACTTCCGAAACAACGATGCTAGATAATGTTTGCTGTATATTAACCGGAACGCGAAATTAAAATCTAAAATGTGCTTCAATTATTTTGCTCGCTTTGTACTAATATAGGTAGGTACAATGGCCTCAAGATGAACGGTCGCCTCATAAAAGCCCTTTTTGGGGATATCCCTATTGGTATCGTCGTGGCTAATGTCTGGGCGCATACTGTTTGGCGACAATTCTTACTTCCCTCAAGTGCATTAGGATTAAAAATA
>JARJDQ010015391.1:0-16653 GCA_030264215.1 Geostiba sp. GC000077 | reverse complement strand
GTTGAATTATTGGCGTTAACAATAAACAACCCCCGTCTACAATGCTGTAACACGCACTTTTGAGACGTGAAAACGCGATATCTAGCGACGTAGAGCTTCCATACAGAAGGGAGGTAGTACGTTACTCTTTCCGATCACGCGTTCGGAAGATATTCAGGTTTTTACGTCGAATTTTTTCGAAAGATCGGTGTTATATAGCAGATTTGTTACAAGTGTAAACCCGGCATTACGGAGTTACTCTAACCTGATTTCCGAACACTCGTTAGTAACTGGAGAGGTTTCCGAACGACAAAGTGAGTTAGTCCCCCGAGTAGGGTTTCCGAACGCACCCCAGCTCAGGAAACTTGTGTGGTAGTGTCGAAAGCCATTGGAAAGACTTTGAGCGTTCTTTGAGCGCTTTGAGGTCATAAATTCATGCGCATATGACGTTTCTCCTTGCGCCAGCGTCGGCTGTCGTTGTTGCTGTTTGCAACAATGGAAATGTTATGGAAATTGATGCGGCAATAAAATTTCGCGCGTCCGGCGCTATCGCGATATAGATCAATTTTATTGCCATGTTCCCACCGCGAGGGCGCGCTTGCGCTCGCGCCACCGTCCCATTCAATTATGCACGTATTATGTTCTCATATCTAGTCGGAAACTTGTGCGCACGCGGTATTTATGTGTGCACACACAAACGCAAATGTAAAGTAAAACGAAATCAGTCGGCAAGCAATTAAATTCGTTACAGGCGCTTGGTGCCCTTCCTACTTTATATACCGCATGCCAAAACAAACCATTACGCTTCGACACGGCTGCTTCCAATGTGCCCAGGCCTTACCCCGGCAATCAAGGCATATAATGCTACGTGGCAACGTGGCGAATCGCTGCGACGACCCCTTCGTGATAGCTGTTAAACTAGACATGTCCAAACATCATCTAAACAAGATACAAATGTTTTACACTTTACCACACACACAAAAAAAAAACAAGTATCAAATTTCTATAATTTCCAGAACCAGTTGTTGTCTTTACTGACTTTCGACTTTGGAATGCTTATGAATTCACGTCAGGTAGAGTGGTTGGAGAGTTGGAGCGGAATTTCGGCATAAAAACGTACTTTGTATCAAATCGATTGCAGCTAGAACCTCTTAGAACCGTCTAGAACCCAAAACCTGGAACCTGGATATACGACTATCCCGTCACTAATATCATTTCGAATTTCGAGAAAGGCTTTTTCTTTTCGTGCATCTCCAAGCCCGAGCTCCAAAGAGGGAAGAGATATATCCGTTATCTGCGGATATAATCCGGGTGCTTCTCCTTCCCGAACGAAGGCGATCCTTCCATCGCGTCGCGTTGTGTGTCGATCCGTGCGAATTCTCTATATCGACGATGTGCCCCCGGATCACATAGCCTCAACGGCATTGCGGAACCTGCCGCCGTCCGCGTCCGTGCTGAGAAGATGAGCAATTTGTATTCGAAATGCGTGTCGCGTTGATAATTTTATTACTGTCCACGATTACACGCTGCGCTCCTACCATCCTCATAACAACGAATCATCCCTCTATCCCTTCGAATACGCAGAACCCAGGCGCCCAGGCAGCACAGGACCCAACTATCTATCCATCTAAATGTGGATTACTCTGGAACTACGCACTAGTCACTGTTTCAGAGCTTGATTTAAAACCGTTTCTATACTCCAAATTGAGAAATGGTGGAAAATGTAGACGCATATTTGGTTGCCTACACTCTTCGGTAAAAAAATTAAAAATTGAAGATGAACATTTGGTTACCTGTACTACTTTTCGATAAAAACGTAAAAAATGTAAAAGCATATTTGGTTGCCTATGCCTTTTGGTAAAAAGGTTCACATTGTAGATGCACATTTGGTTACCTATACTCTTCGGTAAGAAGGTAAGAGTTTTAGATCAACATTTGGTTGCCTATACTTTTAGTTAAAAAAGTAAAAATCATAAAATCACATTTGGTTGCCTATACCCATCGGTAAAAATGTACAAATTGTAAATGGATATTTGGTTGCCTATACTCTATGTGCTCACTTGGGAATTTGAGGATTTTATAAAAGTTGACATTTCGACTTTTTATGGCTTTGTGGTTGGGTTGATCATATTTATTATCATCCAAAAAGTGATAAGCTTTTAATAGATGTGCGCCGATGCTGTGAGAGAGTGGGAGAGTGGGAGCAGCAGCCGCCGCCCCTTCCCGTATCCGAAAATAACGCGTGATGCGCGCCCCCTCCGGTTCGCCGCTGATGTGATTCATTGAGGGGAACGGCATCGGCGGCATCAGTTCGCGATGCGATTGCCTTATCTAAGCGACCAGAAGCAGAGATTAAAACGCGCGCGCGCGCGCCGCCACCGCGCCGCCCTTATACAGTCGCCAAGAGGGGAAGGGGGAAGAGCAATCGTCGGGGAAAACGTTTGCCCCATGGGTGCTACACACAAACTCACACCAAAGCGCGTGTCGATTTTATGCGCGCTCACTTAGTAAATACACCACCCTCGAAAAAGTACCCGCACCGACAGTTTATTTTATATTACACGTTCGAAGTCACCCTCCACCACATTCAATGAGCTCTTGGGACGAATGTTTTCGCATTAATGATTTTATTAACTTTATTAACAAGTATGAAGAAGGGCTAGAGATGCTAAAAGCTAAAAACAGAAATTCCATGTATTTTGGGCTGCGGCTAACGCAGCGTCACGATGCTGCGTTGCCATGTTGCCATGTTGCCACGGCGCGGCGTGCACATCTAAACAATCAAGCATGTATAAAACGGGAACAAAACGACGCACAAAAAGCTGTTATAGATACGCGGATGTGATGGCGCACATCCGAATCAACATTGTATACTTTCCGTACTTTCCAACATTCCCCCTCGATGCGCCGTATATGCGTGGGTGTGTGCCATGCAAAATGCGCTCGTACGTACGATATTGTTGAATGCGGATGAACATCGGTAAATACAATGGGGCCGCCCGAACCGACTCGCTCCGATAGGGCCAATTTTAATTCATTCTGTTTTACGAACACGCCATGCGAAAAATGAAAAATATCTACGGGTCGCGACGGCGTAGATATGATAACGCCCGCCTCTGCAGGCCATGGTGACGCGAGATCAAACATTATCCAAAAAAAGCCTTCATATACCAGCATGATGTGCGCAGGACGACAGGAACACACAAATAAACTGAAAAGAAGCACCCATCGCATATCGCATATCGCAAAATGCGAAAATACACGAAACACCAAAACGAAATAATGTTTAATTCATATGCATAGCACAGCAGCATGAATTGATGCGTTTCGATGTTAATAGAAAATTAATTCCGCTTCATTTGGCTTTGGCAGCAGGCAGCAATGCCCCCCGGCAATGCGCGATGATAGCGCGAGGCATTAATTGAAACATTGCCATCTGTTGATGATGAAAATTGTTGATTTTATTAGCGCGCCCGGTGGTTTTGCTCGCGCGATGTTTGCGCGCCGATTGTGGCGTAATTAACATCGATTTTATTAATTCATTTGATTGCCTTACTATCAGTTTTACATACGAGATGCGAGATGCTATACATGTTGCGATTTCAATTTTCCAATTTGGAAAATTCGGGACAATCATTGCTGCCAATCGCAAACATCAAAACATGGAACATAAAAACCACACAACCCTTTTCATATACACAACACACATAACCTATAACATTAACATATATGTTACATACATAGACATAACCAAACTTTACGGCTATTGTGTTCACTTATGAAATAAACATATTAACTAACCTTTTTGATTTGAAGTGTATTATAAGTTGCCTATATGTTGTAAAATGTATTCTAAAATGTGAATTGTGACTTTGATGAACCTAATAATTTTTGAATGATTTTGCTGTGAGGAGCTGAGGATTGTGGATCAGAGGATGCGAGGATGAGAAAAGATTAGATGCGTTGTTCCCTTGTTCCCAAGAGGGTGCGTATTTCATATAATCGCTTGTGGAGTGGCACCAAGGCACAAACAGAAGCGACGGGGGACCCCGCCCGACTATTAGCCACCCCCAGTGGGACACTTCCTCACCGGCAGGCGCAAAAGCATAGCCCTGTATGCTCTGCCCAGCCGAGCGTTATCTATAAATTGGTTTTGTATTAACTTATTTACATAAGGACATAAGCAGTTATCATAAATCACTGGGTGAGCAACTTATCTAAAGATGTAAAGATTAGCATCTAATATCAAGATAGCTATATATACATTGATAAAACTAATGAGTAAGGTAACTTTTTACTTCCCAACACATTCTTTTACTGAATGAAATGTAGAAGTGTTTTTGAGATAAGATAATAAGAACTACGTACTGAAACAAATTAATGTTTGAAATGAATGCTGTTGGACGGTTTTGGACTTGATGCGCAGTAGAATATAGGCAACTAAATGTACACCAACACCAGTGCACCGGAACTCGAAATATTATAAGCCTTCTGCTCCTTTGTCTTTTGTTGTACACACCACCATCTAGGCATGAAGAATAGAGGATAGGTTGTGTTATCTAGGATGCTGGAGCTGTTATGAAAGACGTTTTGTCTGTCCCTTCGAAGGACATCAAAACACTACAATCAACCAGTCTCAATTCTCAACTCTCAACTCTAAACCCCTAGAAACAGAACTCAAACATACTTTTTGCTTAAATAATGCTTACAGTCTAACTCAAGCTTGTGAAAAGTTCAATATGTACCTATAAT
Organism: Geostiba sp. GC000077; assembly: GCA_030264215.1. Classification (NCBI taxonomy): domain Eukaryota; kingdom Metazoa; phylum Arthropoda; class Insecta; order Coleoptera; family Staphylinidae; genus Geostiba; species Geostiba sp. GC000077. The sequence continues at coordinate 11,922 of JARJDQ010015391.1, read as the reverse complement.
AACATTATCACTTATAACATTATCATTTTTGGTGATGTTTATGTTTTTATTAGCAATTTATTCATTTTATTCATAAAGGAAGCGCCGCTTCATCTTGCATCAGTTTTGGAAAGATAAATGGCGTTCCGGAGAGGTCCTTGAAGCTGTGTGAGTCGGCGGCGGCGACGGTGGCAATGGTGGAGGCGGAGGCAGAGAGATATCACGCGGGCCGAGGGGAGCGCGCTTTGTCTGGCCCTTCCAAGATCAATACGCGATGCCGTGACGTCATATCTCTCGGCCATCTTGTCATATCGCGCGCGTTTCGTCGCCGGCGGCGGCGGTGTGCGCAAGATGCCGAGATGCGAATCATGCGATCTTTTTTTGCACCAAACGACGTCCGCCGCCCCCCAAAATGTTCTATTTACTGCAAAAATCTAATACATTCAACAATATCGACTTTGTTTTGTATCTTGTGTTAATAATAATAATAAGAGACTGAAAAAGTTTGAGTGTAAGTATAATATCTATACAGTTTGTTCATGTCGTTTTTCAATTTTTGGCAGGGGCTCCCTCCTATTATTATTTTTTTTGATCATTTTCCATTTGTTTCCCCCGCGTGTTCCTCATACGCAATACCTTCACAAAACGTCAGGCCGACGGCGGCGGTGGCGGCGGCGATTCATTGCCCCGTGCTTCGTGTTCGGTTGGTTGCCGGACGTCGGAGGGGGGGCGCAACGAACGCACCTTACTTCGCATTCTCCTCGCCACACTCGCACGCATTCATATGTGAATACAGTATACGCGAAATGAAAAATATTCTCGTCCACTTACAACCAGCGCCGAACATTAATCTAAGTTATAAATGGAGCGCTGGTGATAAGAATCGTTAAAAAAGTTATTATTCAATTGAAATCATAAATCCCCAGCGCGTACTCGCACCAGTCGCACACGGACATCTGAACGCCCCCCAAAATGTATACAACCACACATACACGAAAGAGATTCCTTCGGTCTTTCGCATTCCGGAACTTTTTTCGGCGAGCGGCGCGCTTTCTGTTTGCTCGCATGGCTGCAGGCCTGCACAGTCCTGCCGCATTCAAATAGCATTTACTCTGTTGTCTTTACTTGTTTTTTGTTACTTTTTTCATAGTAATAATTCACAGGGTGCGCACGGCCGTAACGTGAAACGTGACAAACAGTCGAAGAGAAAAACGCGACGATTAATTAAAGCGACGCACGATGCACAACGCACATATTTAAGAGTTTAAGACTTAAGTGCTTTGGGCGTTAAGCATGCATGGCCCACCACTTTTTAAACCCTTCATCTTGTGTCTTAATAGAACTGTATACTGTAAAACGTTTATTCCGCGGCTAATTAACGTATGCCAACGTTAGCCCCTCAAGGGGGGCTAAATTTGTCATAAAGCGCCAGCCGCCAGCGAAATGCTCTAAATCTGCCGCGTCATTTTTTAATGAGCTGGCTCGACATGATACACTCAGCGGGGAGAGAAGGTAATGATCCGTGCATTTCCTATTTATGGTATTCATGTATCGGATCAGCAAAACATCAAAACCTAATAAAACAAAACATTTGGTTAGTACGAGGAACTAGAACCAGATGGAGAGCTTGTACATATGTTTGTTTGGTTGCCTATACCAATCGCATCAGGAAAACTTGGGGTATTAAAAACTACATCTAGATGGAGTGTTTGTGCTTATTATGTTTGGTAGCCTATAGTACTCTGCAGAAACATTTCAATATCGTAATATTTTTAAATTTTCAACGTTTTTAACGCACAAAGAGGACGAAACATGAGGAAATACAAAAGTGTTGCGATCGCGTGTCGTATCTCTATCGCAGGTTGAGGGGCAGCTGCTGGTGTGGTCCCTCAAGCGTTCGAAATGTTCGAATAGAAAGATTGTGAAGTACGCACTTCATTCGAGCACACAGCATCGAAAAACAATGCGCTAATATAGTTTAAAGCATTGTCTCGGATCAACCGCACGCGCTACCACGTTCCACCACTTCCACCAGATACTTGAATCCACCTTTACATGCTATAGGTTGTTTTCATCATCATTATTTGCTCCGTATGTGGCGGACTTGGGGTTTGTCTTCCTCTGCGGCACGGCACACTCATTGTGTAATGTGCTAATGATAATGGGCAAGTGTGTAAGTCTGTATAGTCTGTAGTGTGTAGCATGTAGCGATGTAGCAATGATGAAATTGAATAACCGGAGCTCGATGAGAGGACCCCCTCGTGCGCGACGTGCGTATACTCGATATAGAAAAATTGGCCAGTCTATTGAGGGCCCGAGATGATGGTCTGAGACCTCCCGTGCATGCCGCTTGTAAACGCATTTAATGACATGCAGTGAACAGTGAAGTTTCTCAATCCGATCGTCAATTCCCCAACGCACCATGGAAGGAAATAAGCAATCAATGAATTGTAATATTTACTTTGGGGATTCATTTGTTTCAATTGCATCTTCTACAAAGATATTTAAAAGATTTTTCTTGTATTTTTCATTAATACTAACATTAATACTAACTAGATCGGTATAGCCACAGAGATGGGGTACAGAACGAGAAATCCTCGAACGTGACCTCTAACGGAATGAACGGCTCTGTCAGTTGTCAACTGTCGCAGGGTGGTACATTTGATAAGATTGTTTACTAGTACTCAATCAAACAGTATCATCAACTTGTATATGCATCAACCTTGTTATAAAAAAAATAGTATTAAAATTAAAATTGCTTGCTTTTGATTTTTTGGTACATTTTATGGAGAAATTGAGTTAGCCATGGGAGACTGCACATTTTTCGAAAACCCATTAAAAACTACTTGTGGTTTTAAATCTTTTAAGTCTTGAAAACTCGAAAAGCTCCCACGCATTGAAAGAAAGTGCATTTCGGTAGAAAATTGCAAGAAAAAAATTGCAGAGAAATAAAGACCCATTGAGCTCCCATAAGTGACTTATTGTGGGCACAACAAACGGCGGGATCGTTTTCAGGTGTTTTCCCCGAGCGCCCATTTCAGCCCCGCGTGCGACAATAAAACACACAATGCAAAAAACTTTTATTCACCTCTGGTGCTGAAGCTGCTGACTGCTGAGGTATTCATTGCGCTTTGCGCTTTTCACACGTTCCTATAGCCACAAACAAAGCTCGCAGCGAGTTGAAGACGGCAGCATGGGCTTAAGCGGATTCTTGGCATTGGCAACCCAACACACACGCAACGTGTATTATGTTACACAATACAATACAATAAAAACGCATCGAAAAGCAAATATAAACTGCACGAGTTCGGATTCATATCAAACCCATTTTTAATAGTGGGTAGTGGCAAAATTTGATTTATACATCATGCTCTTAACTTAAATTGATTCGGTGACGACTTCATAAAACCGTTCACACGTCCCATCGCCTCCACCTTCGGAAACTTTTTTATGATTCAAGCTCCATTCGGATTCGGAATTCAACGTAGAGCAAGAGTTTGTAGATTTTATTATAAATGCCCGGGGGGCGATTTCACGCTGCATAGTGACGTTTCATTTGTTATACTTTATATACCTTCCTTTTTTTATTAACTGCCTCGGTGGGCGAATATTAAAAAAGGGGAAATTTAAAATTTTGAATTTGCTTCCACACGACGCCCCGGGAATGGTAAAAATTGAAAAGTGAGAAGTGCGTGGCATTCGAGAAGTGATTCGTGTTCAACGAGGCGCACAGAATCGAAGGGTGGCTTTCGTTCACGGTGCCACACACACACACACATCACACAGTGCCGCACTGCATTAGCAATTGTCAATGAAGGGGCAAGTGAATGTGCGCTGGCGAGGCGGCGAGCTTGGGCGAGAGGGGTGTCCAATCTACCCTCCGGTGCGGGGATTGCGCTACATTAATGTGCATTGTGGTTACTGGTGTGAAAGTGAGACTGTATCTCTGCGGAGGGTGCGCGGGCCGCAACCCGCAAGGCTTTGCGCCTTCGAATAAATAGGACTTTATACTCTAGAGCGTATTATGTAAACGTATTATAAGGACCTCTGCCTCTCGCCGATGGGCACATATGCTCGGCATTTTCGAGATTGGGGATGATTTTAGATATCTAATGCATTTAAGTCAAAATTTACTCAATTTGTAGTATTTAACTAAATTATGATTTGATACTACAACAATTCATAAAACGTTTTCCCAACGAAATATTGTGCATTTTTACTATTATACAGGGTGAATTCAATATTAAATTATAATATTTTAAACAAAGCTTAAAACTAAAGTCACAATGTATACTAACGTTTAAGTTAATAAAACACTGTTAATAAAACAAGCATATTTTTTTATAAACATTTATTAAGGTTACAAAAAAAAAAAATAATAATAATAATAATAATAATATTTATTTTCAAACCAAACAGCCTGAATGGCCTTTTACAGGATTGAAACGAATAACAACATATCAAAAATAAAAATAAAAATAAAATAAAATAAATAAAAAAATAAAAAAATAAATAAAAATAAAAAATATAAAACCTAATCACACAGTATCGTCACAGTGGTAGCTGGCACAAACAGAGTGCACAGAATCACACCAGAAGTCGCAGGTCCTGTTGTTGATAATAATATAAATTCAAGGGAAATGAATAATAGGTAAATACAGGGTGAATAAATTAAATTTTAAATTTTAATTTTAAAATTTAAAGTAAAATTTTAAAGTTTTAAAGAATTTGGCGTTTTATTAATATTTTGAAGCTTTTGAAGTTTATTATAGGCAACTTAATATACATGCTTGCATAAGTTAATTAGCAGTATTGTGGGAGCAAGTGGATTGAGATTGCGGGGATTGGGGATTGCATTGTTTGGCTAACTGGAATGCACATCGTTCTATTTGCGTGCGGATTATCGCACTCTCCATATTTTAATCCATATTGATGTTGCGCGCCGCCGGCAGCGCCACGCGCCCAACGCAAGTCGGTCACTTAATCTGCTATTTATGCGATTTAAAAAGGGGGAGGTCACGCGTCGCGCATTATATCCGGCGGCGCACGCCAAAGAATAGAAATCGTTCGCAGCGTGCAGCACTGCACCCTGCGCCCCCGAAAATGCGTCTCGCAGGCCCGAACCCCAAGCGATATTAATACCCACTTCCTCCGCAAAGCCTGTTACATCACAACACCTTCTTTTGTTTGAGGGCACGGCGCGACGCACACAGCGGATTTATCGGATTTGTTTTACAAACGCTGACTTTCTCTGCGAAATTGATTTTATTTTACAACAACGCACCGAAATAAATCTAATGCGGCATTATTTACGTTTCAATGCGTGGAAATCGAAAATGCTCGTGTGTTTTGCGTGTGCTGGTGGAGGCGCCCGGCTGAAGACGCGCGGGCGCGACCGAGTCGGAGGCGTCTGCAGGAAATGACGCCGCAGTTTCATCTCCGGCCTATTTCCGACGACGCCCCAAACCGCCGCCCCTCTACCACCCCCCAACCATCCCCGTTGACGCTAATGCGTTGCGCCAGCGAGTCGCGCGCGCCTCGACTGTTTTAAATATGCATTGGCGCTGCGCAATTTCTTTGGCGACAACGGCGACAATAAATTTAATTTCGCTACATTTCCACCTACCATAACGACCGTGTTACGTTACCATCCAACAAGAAAATATTCGCATCGTTTGCATTTGAAAAAAAAACGTTAGGTTGGTTTTGCGTTAAGAGCACAGCCGAAATTTATTATTTTAAAACGGTTATAGCCTAAAACTTTTTTTTTTCGAATCGCACTAAGCTAGACACGGAAAACATCTCGAATTAACCTCATACCGCTTAGGTGGCACGAAGTTTGAGTTGACAGATGACAATTGATAACTGAAAGAGCCCTCTCTCTGTGGCTATACCGATCTAGTTAGTATTTTTAATTAAAAATACAAAAAATACATAAACTCGGATTATGTTACCATGTTCCAGTTCTTCCTGTGTGCAGAGTTACCCACGGGTATTATATAATAAAAACTAATAAATACTCTCAATATGTTTTGCGGTGCAAATTGCCTTTGCATTGTTTAGCGAACAGCGAGGGTGGGAGGGTGATGCAAGCGCAAAGGGCAAAGTCAAAGTGAAATCAAGTGTTACACTATCACATCAATGTTTTGCAGGGATTGTATGGGTGTATGTTGCACAGGCTCTAGTTAGCAATTCGAGGGTGACTAAAGAGAGGGTGGCTGAAGTTCTCACACATAAATGCTGCGCGTCCGAGCGAGGGATTAAATTTACACACGAATATGAAGGCATCAATCATCCGATTTGCCGACGGCCCGACGGCGGACGTGGGACGTATGCCCTACATCTCAGGGTGTCCTGAGCGTTTTTTACATTTGCAATTAGCTCGCTACGAACTGCCCCCAGCGTTTGCTCTTTTTGGCCCGACGCCCGATGCGCAGACAAACCGCCTTCTTCATTGTCAAGCTAAATAGTTGTGACTGGCGACTGCTGACATTGATACCTTTGTCAAGCACGCGTGGTGCAAACTCCAAAATCATCCCTCAGTTGTTTCCAGCTCCGCAGGGCTCCAGCGCTCCAGCCCAAAGAGATGTGTTCATTAAGGTCGGAAATATTTTGCTTGGATTTTCTCATGGCCATCAAACTCGGTTCGGAACCCTTCGCACTTGTCCAAAACTTACACATCCCTCAAAACAAGTCCAACAAGCAAACAAGCAAGTCACGCAGCCTTCAAAATTCACAAGGTCTTCACAACCATCCAAAATATGTTCATATAATGTGCATAAAATGTTAAAATATACCAGCATTTTTTCATGGGCGAATTTATATTCTTTTAATGTCCGCTACTCCACTGTTATTTTGGATTGTTTGTTTTCCTCGTGTAGGGTTTGTATACAACCGATACAAGAGCATACAATTTTGTCGTCGAGTCGACACCGTGCCTACCTGCGCTCAAGTGGTCATAAACAGTGATTTATGCCGTAAGCGCGCCTCGAACGCTACTGGGAGGCAACCGAAATCTTCGACAATGGTTATTCAACACTGCAGGGTGCTGACGAAGACGCCAAACGCCCCACATTATGCAATTTGGTCACGAGACTCACTAGACTTACCACAACATCAAGTTAGCTTTACTTGGTTATGCAACTCAATGTACACTACTAAGGTTAGGGTTAACATTCTGCAAAAATCCGGTTTACCAGTTTTTTTTAAATTGAAGACAAAGAAAATCATATAAAAGTATTTAAGACTGTTTATGGTCGTATAGGATGCCATATAAAAATATTAAACTACCTCATAAAATGATCATTAGAGTCGTCATTTAATAAACACTCGTTGTGGAAACGAGGAGCCGTGTCACATTAAAAAATCGACTCTATTAAAACGAATTTATGCGTGGGCATCGAGCGCTGCTAGAAACTTTCAATAGACCACGCGAAGACGATCCACCTTCCACACATAATGGCTTTTTTTCTACTCACTCCACCGAGTGCTCCCTGAAGACGCTGAATATCTTCATATCTTGAAAATCTGGTCACAAGCTGTGGTAGCTGGGAACACCTTGTGGCCAAAAATTCGAACACACTTGCGTTGTAACCAAAATGTGACACATCGTTTATGTCCCTCCAGAGGTCTTCCCGGGTTTTTCTCTTCATTCTTTTCTTCGCGCTCGCTTTTCTTTCGACATCGGCGCGCGTCGTTAATATGCGTCTCTTCTGTGCCAAAGAAGTAGAAAAAAATACACACCATAAAAGGTGTGCGTAGGTCATATATTTACTCTTTTATATTAATGTCTCTTCTTCTGTGCGCGTCCCTCCCTCGAAAAAAACGCGCGCGCCACGCAAACAACCATCATCATTCACGTTTCTGGGGGCCTCGTTTTTATTGTGCGCGCATTTTAACCTTTTCCATCCCAGCGCGACATAATAATAACCCGAACAATCATCAACAACCAGCGCCGAGCGCCAGCATCACCAAAGAAAGGTGTGATTCGATTCGATCATCAAATTTCACTTTTTAACATTGTATACCTACACATTTAATATGAAGAATATGATGTATGAAAGTATTTAGTATTTAATATAGGGTCATTCAGTAAATGTTCTTCTAAATGTATATTAGGTAAAGATGAAAGAAAAATTTGGCAACATCGCTTCTAATATGAAACTTGTAGGGTAATCCAGAGTGAATTAACACCAGGTAACTTTGTATAGTTCGAAAACTTTAAATTTTTGGGTTACAAATATGCATAATAACAAAATTCTTTATCGTTGCACAGCAGCTGTTGTAAAAATCCAATACTTCTGTGTTCTGTAAAGTCAGTTTTCTCTTAAACAGCTTTTGTTGTGCAACGAAAGAGAATTATGTTATTATGCATATTTGTAACATTGTAACCTAAAATTTCCATTAAAACAAAAAAGTGAAGAAAATTAGAAGCAAACTTAAAGAGAGGAGAATTCCGCCATTACAGAAACACCCTGTATACACATTTTAACATGAAGTATGAAAGTATTTATGTTAATACCAAACATAGAATAAGTTTGGAAGGTGTTAAGTGTTGAAAGTATAAAGTGTTAAGTTCGGTGCATATTATTTAATCATTTTTTATGCGTTACTTGCGCCTCGGTAAAAAGCACGTTGAACAACACGTTGTATTTCGGTGCGCCGATGTGCGCACCAGCTCGACGCTGCCGATGCTATCTAAATGACGTATTAGATTTTTAAAAGTTTTATTCACACACACGTTCGCACACGGCGGTTAACCGTAGATATACGTGGCGAACTGCGGAGAAAAAGCGAGCGCAGCCACGAGCCACGTTCGTTACCACCTAGATTAGCATTTTAATTTATTTTCATTTTTCTGTTTGGCCGGCGCGTGGTACAAAATATAGGGTTGTGAATTCAGCCGGCGGTGGTGGGCGGCAACCCGGGCAACCATTTACGTTTTTCTACGTTCGCATCGCATTTTTGTCTCGTGTCTTCCAACACTTATTGTTCATTTCAATTTTTCGAGAAATTCGAGCGCACGATTTCATTGCGAGGGCTGATGTACATTTTGATCATCTCGGATGATGAAAAATGCGAGCGTGCTCCTTCGGTCTATTGGTTTTGGCGCGCAACATATAATTACTCCTATCGCACGCTTTGGTGCGCGAGGTGTTAAAAACGCTCGAGATCCCCGTCGACGATTCCCCGACGCGGGTCATTAATAATTGCTTTGTTTCGAGCATTTTGCTGCGCGCGTCGATAGAAAGCAGATTTTCGTTTTGCAGACGCCGTGGGGCAAGGCGCAATGTAGCTTTATGCCGATTGCGAAAGCGTTTTACGATTTACATATTCCGTATCAATTTATTCCCATAATTCATAACTTGGCAACGTGGCACTCTGGCACTCTGGTTAATCATAGATCCACGATGCGCATTTTTTTGGAGCTTTTGATAAATTGTTGTTGCTTTAACTTGCGTTGGCACAAAAATGAACCGAGAACCACTCAACACATCTTTATCGATCGCTTTTTGTATTTATTATGTCCTCTGGGTGGACTGGCACAATATGATAGAAATCTGTGCTTTTCGAAAAGACGCCAAACGTCAATAAAGTTAATATGAAGTGTTGATACGATGAGAAGAAAGTGTTAGTGATCTAAAATCTAACTCGAAGGATACGTGAATGTTTGGCTGTTTGGCAGAGTGTGTATAGTTTAAGCTTTGACTGCGCTTGAGCATTTGAGCTTTTGCGTCCTGACTCCTGACGTCGTCGTCGTCGTTGGAGGGGTGTTTGTCTAAACACGCGTCGATAGCGACTGAGTGACTATATATCGTTAAGATAACGCTAATCCGATAACCAATTGCCAGGATAAACAAGGCGAAGGGAGGATATGACAGGGGCCGTGACAATCTCTGCGCGGGCGCTGATAAGCGAACGCTCTCCTAAGACTCGGCACCACGCCGCACCCGTCGAAGCTTCACTTGAAGCTTTAGCGGCAGCACACACAGCCACATAGACGCGGAGACATTAAAGTCCCGGCTTCGATCTGTTTCGTTGTGTGGATGTCGAACCTACCCTACCCTTCAAACGTCTTCTCTCTGCTTTGGGGATATACAGTACCTTACCAGAAGCTTTCTAAAGTTAAGAAACGTTAAATACAATGTTGTCACTTTGCCACCATCGCACCATCTTGCATCAACAGATTTCCGCCATCTTGTTTTCAGTTTCACATCACTTTTATAGTGTGATGTAGTACGGTTCAAGGAATTGTGAGCAGTACGCAGTTCTAAACGTACAAGTAGTCAAGTTTGAGTCCTCCTTGTTCATCAGTCACTTTTGTATCCATCGTGTCGTCATCGGCGATTAACTTCCGTCTTTCCTCCCATAGTGGGACTATCAAAGCACTCCCCCACTCCGTCTAAAGTCTAAACAAACGCTCAGATTTAGCTTTAGATGTATGGTTTCGATTTAGGTTAGCTTTAGGCGTTAGGTTTAGGTTTAATCAAAAACGCATGCCACCTCAACAATATGATTGATTAGCATTTTTATTTCAGCAAAATGCAAATGTTAATGTATGCAACAAGCCGATCAGCCGGAGTTAAGCATGCAAATTATATTTTAATGCGTTACTCACACCCCGTGCTTTGTTCTCCTCCACACTACCACACTTCTGGCAAAAGGAAAAAGCAGCCAAGTAAAGTAAACATGCATTTTTACACGTTACACCAAATGAGTATTATTCAAAGCGTTCAAAGCGTTCAAAACGTTCAAAGCCAAGCTGATTAAAATACAACTTAAAGTAAACATGCAAATTTGCCGCGCGCATTTGCATACAAACTTCTTAATTTTCATATAGCGGCAAATTGAGTTTTATCCCGGGCCTGCCCACCTTTTATCGTTTTATCTTTTGGGCATGAGGTATATGATTGAATGCTGGCTGCTATGATTATGCATCGCTAAGAGATGCTTAAATCGCGCACTAAATACGTGATAATCCAGAAATGAAAACGCAATTAATCAAGCGGGAAACTATCGTATTACGCCGCTGTGCACAGATTGCATAATATAATCATTATTCATTGCCACCATGCCACCATGCCACCGACCGCCAGCAACTGCATTTATGATGTGACATTTTCTGTATTGTAGGTATACCTATGGTATACTTTGTGCAATGTGCATCAGCATTAAACTCAAAAGTTTTAGAAAATTAATTTCGAAAATAAATTTATAAGGTCTATCTTAAAACTGTCTTAATGCTCATTGTACCTCGTATATAGCAATTAGGGAAAAGCGCAACTCACGCTATCTGATAACGCAGTGCAGCCAGTGCTCGAATTTGAATAATAAATTAGGTACGGCAAACGAAATTAAATAAATTTTAACGCCTTGTTGATCAATAATAATAAAAACTTTATCGACGGATCTCTTAATTAATGGTGCTCGTGCAGCACGGCGTTAAAATAAAATTCCGCGCGATCGATCCGCTTCCACGCGTTGTACAGCCTGCGTCCATCTTCGCTTATTGCTGGTTGCACTTCATCCTGTGATTATACCGCGTTAGTTTTATCTAAACTTAAGTTGATGAAGAAAATACCTATTTGAACAATATTCTAATGGGTGCATAAACAGTTTAAAACAGTGTAAAACCCATATTGCCATTGTATACCAAAACCTCTGTGTGTTATAACATAAAAAGTTAGAAATTTATTGCAGGTTGAACCTGCTGCATTTCTTATCCATAACGATGTACAAGCCTTCCAGAATGGTTACTCTGATGCATATACAAGTTGATGATGCTATTTGATTGAGTACTAGTAAACAATCTTATCAAATGTACCTCCCTGCGACTTGTGTATTGTCATGGTCCATGCTGGTGCAATGGTACTTCGCACTTGGAATGCAGAGATGTTTCACTATAGTTAATCACCCTTTCAATTTCTAATTTCATATAGTGAG
>JARJDQ010015379.1:0-10792 GCA_030264215.1 Geostiba sp. GC000077 | reverse complement strand
CGAACGGTGATATGTACGTCAATATATTTTTTATCGCACCCCAAGAGTGCTTATATGAGTTTAGTTCACAATTGGCCGCCTATTTAAACAATGTAAAAAGGAGTGCTTTTATGAATGCGTTATGACTATAAATGTACTCGTCGCAGATGGCGCTGGTGTCGCGCCGCACCGGCTGCACCTCAAAAACAAACAACTGTTTACGATGTGTGCAAGTGTCAAAGTTGTGTTCATCGGTCGAACGGATTGAATTATTGTTACAAGAACGCTTTTAAATCCATAGCAAACAGTGCCAAATTAAACTTATCAACTTATCTCGGCGTCCGACCGCTGACGCCGTCGGGCCTCGATGCGTTTCACTTCGTAACGTGCAACCACGAGCTCGTGGCCGCTTGCTATAAATAACTATTTTTATATTACACGGCAGAATGTGAAAACCGCACAAAGGACAAAATATTATTCAATAAGAATGTGTAAAGAATTTACTTAAAAAGAAGCATTATTAAATAATGACTCCATCTTCAGTAATACTTCAAATGCAAATGCAACACTGGCCAATATCAATCCTACGGCATACAGAAAGAATGCCACCAAAATATTATTGATTCTAATTGGAACATAGCTGCCCTTATCGTAATCATTGAACTCAATGTCTGTTAGGTTACGCAAATAGAAATGTATTAATCCAGTTTCCTCAATGTTAATAAGATACTTATCAATGCAAGCTTTCAATGGTAGGCCACGCTGCATGACCATTCTGTTGTAGAAAGTATTAATTGGCTCCAAGTAATACACCTTCAATATTCTTTTCTCATCGCGTAACTCGGGAATTGTAGCAATGGAATACTGTAGTCTGTAAGAATTTACCATTGTTACGGCATTGCCATCGGTTACAATCTGGTGCAAAATATCTAGAAACGTTGATACATCCGCCAGTTTCCATCTGCGCACTAACTCTTTGCTCGCCTTGTCCATATTGTCTTCGACAATGTGCTTCGCTAACCAATTTCCGTAAACTATCAAGTTACTTTCAGCAAGGTCATCAATCGTTTTTATTTGTTTCTCATATACTGGATTCGCAAGGTAGGAAACGAGGGTGCCTTCAAAAGAACTGGAGAAGATGAATGCAAACACGACCCAGGACAAGATCAGTATGCGATTCAGCGCTCCTCGTGGCTGCTTAATACCTTCAGTTAGAACTATTGCTAGAAGTTCAAGAAAGTTCAATGTTACTGCCTCCCAGGTTGTTGTAGACAATTGCAGGATCCAGTCCTCAATAATATGAAAAATGTTATATAGTGCAGCAAAACCCAACCAGGACACAAACAGGGCAACCCAAGTCATAGGAGTGAAGATATATCCAATAGACATCCATTCGGGAAGAACCCGTGCTTTCGGTACAACAAAACTTACAGTGTACGCAAGAAACATTTGAGATACATCGAAAAACTCGTCTATGTGCTCAAGTCCATACAAATTTCCTATCATCATATCGGCAGCTCCTATCCACATATTCGAATACATACAACAGGGCAATGTTCCATTCTCTACGAATCCGCTGTTAGTGTAGTTGTGCACCAGGTAACGCACTGTGAAGTTGTACACTTCTCCAATTTGCTCAATGAGCATAGGTTCCACTCCTCTATAGCTGGCACTCTTAACATCAACCACATAAGGTACAGCAGTAACGGTCGCCATTACCAGAAAAGGACAGCCGTGAAAATTGGTGTACTCTCTTGTCACTACATTCCACAGTACACTCCGATCTTCAGATGCACTCAATCTTCTCGTAGTGATTAATTTACAGTATTCAGGAGCAAAATCTTTTAAAACGTAAAGGTTGACCTCCAGGTCCAGAATTATGACTCTAAATGCGTAGACACTCCAAGTGGCTAAACCAATTTTATCAATTTCATCAACAGGTCCATTGTAGACAATGAAATACTTGCAGTTGTTGGTAAAAGATAATGATTGTTTCCAGTTTTGAAAGAAATCATCTATCTCCAAGAGATTGTTGGCTAATAGAATCACTATTTCTATTTTTAAGGAAATCCTAACATCTGCCATTTGTCTTGGTCCGAAAGTCACAACCTGTTTAGCCCATGGCATAATGTACTGTAGAACTTCTTCGTTATCTCCAAGATTCTTCTTTGGAATTGACAGGAGGACAGTTGTTGAATTCATTCCTAACACATTCAGAACTTCATCTAAATTATTTCTTTTAGATTCACTCATCCTACTGACAGGAACTAATGCAAAATGTGCTAATTGCCAATTCAATACAACAACAATTAGAAAGGAGACCGCTGTTATTGGCAATGGACACATTTTTTTGCTGTCGTTCATTTGTAATGTAAACTAAAATAATTAGTTAATCAGTTGTTGCCAGCTCCAAAAGAGTCAAAATAAAAGTGTGCGTAATATATTATTTTATTTAATATTAACATACTGATAGTTTATATATTTTTTTGTTGAATAGTGGCAATACAGTGGCGTGATGTCTATGGAAGGACTATGGAAGCGAAAATACAGTTTCTGAACCTAAGGTAATTGCTTAATGTTATTGCGACACTAATAATAATAATAATAATAATAATAGGTTCTTTAATTCCACACAAAACATGAATAATCACAATTACATTGTGGAAATAAATATGAACACAAAAGTATGGTCACTTAACCAACTGGATTAGTGCAGGCTGCGATAACACGATAAAAATACAAAATATGTTAGAATGCTTCATAATCATTAACAATTTATAATTTGATACAAATGCCGAGGGAGTATAATTATTATAACAACGTTCAAAATTGGTTTTCATCGGCATACATAATTAATATTCGAAATTAAATACGTATTTCTCTTTTACATTCTTTTGTAGAAATTTTTTGTAACGTTTATTCAGGAAGAAAATGAAATTTAATGTTTTAACGTAGGCAACCAATATTACAATTTATTCTTTACGCTGCATATTCACTTTGATTCTTATAATACACATTTCGAATTAGGAATCTTAATACAACGCTTAGAAGCAAAATAAATGTGACTTATTTCAAGATTTCTATAAAGATTATAATCAGCTTGAGTTGAATTGAAGTACTGTCGAAAAAGTAGATATTACGGCGACGTCGATTTTCCCGTCGCGACGCTTGCGCACGCTTGCTAGGCAGCGCACGAGTTCTCCCAACACATGCTTGCAGGAGGAATACACAGCTACACACAGTACACAGACGTCCTGCGGGAAGAGCAGGGAAGAGCGTACGCGTGTGTCCTGCGCCGTCAAACACCACCGTACGATTCGCCCGCCAGTGGTGTGCAATGTGTCGGGGAAGTAGTGCGTGATAATATATCCCGTTCAACATGTCTGCTGTGCGAACAAGCGGAACGCTCTGGAATCGAACGCACCCACACCCCGAGGACGACTTCCATCAGCGACACCCCTTCGATTATTGAATGCACATCAATTTTGGGGCGGGCGGGTTGAAATGTGAGCGCACGGAGCCGGACCATTTTCCAGCACACGCGTACAAATGGGGCACATCGACAACGGGTCATTGTCAAATATGAAATTTTAAACGCTTGCATCGTGCAGCAGGCCAGCAGGAAACTCACGCGCGCGCTCGTTACCTAAATATTTGTGCGTGCACGCGTCTGGATATCGTCTTGCGTGTGGAATGTTCGGATCCTGATCGAATGCTTTTCAATCAGCAGGCTGGCCAAATTATAAATAGATCTCAACGGTTGCGGTAAATATTTTCGCACTGCTCCAGCAGGCCAGGGACCACGACATGTGCACCACTGAGCATGAGCAACATCCAGAAAGGAGCTAAACTCTGCGACCCCGCCACCAGTCGCAGAACAACCTGCGTGAGCAATGTCCTAATTGCGTGATTAATATTTGAAGACGGGTCTCGACCACCGTTCATGAGGACACGCGATTTCATCTGATGCATTAATTATGAAAGGTACGTACCGAATCTCCCACGGCAGCCGTCACGACATAACCTATCTCAACGCAAACATAACCCACTTTGAGCAGTGCCACAATGGAGGTGGGAAATAACGATACGTTCGCCGCGAACATTTCGAGCACGATATCGCCGGAGCTGGAGGAGTTGATGCGCAAGGAGCAGGATCGCATAGAGTTCTACGCGACGTACGATGTCATGACAGGCGTGCGGATCGCCGCGACCCTTGGCGGCTTCTTCGGGCTGATGGTGCTGCTGGTGGTGTACAAGTCCAAGTCGAAGACGGAGCGCGCGCTGGAGGACCCCAATCTGGCGGCGGCCGCGGTCGCGGAGGCCGAGGAGGAGGAGCGACAGATCGCCGCCGCTCTGGAAGCCACTGCCTACGAACAGCTCAATCCGACGAAAAAGTCGCGACGAAGTCTGGACACATCCAGTGTGAGTCCACGATGGATACGCAATACCAAGCGGTTTAGTTCCATCGCCGGTTATGCGTCCCTAATGGACCCTCCCATCCGGCTCTCGTCCAAGCTCCCTAGCAGCATTGATGAGGACTCACCTACTGATGGTGATGGTCGCATGCTGTATGATGATATTTATGCAACCTGTTATGAAGGGTAAGTTGCTGGTGATTTCCTGATAAACAGAAAAATCTAAGATGGTTGTTGATTTTGAAATTGTAGACATTTAGGTGTCCCCAATCGACGTCCCAGCAACGTGACGTGTTCCTCCTCGGGTTCGTCGTACCTGGAACGCCGTACTTCCTCCGTGATGCTGGGTCTACCTCCAATGCCAGGGCACAAGCATCATTTGCAACAGATGCGCCGTCGGCAGTCGTCACCACTTCCGGAGCAGTATGACTTTTACTATCCAATTGATATCAGGGTGATTCAGCCGACGCCTGGAGGCTCACCTTGTGGCAGTGAGCGTGCGCTCTATAACGTGATGCCTCCCGCAAGGCAGCATCTCACTCAGCGGCTGGCACCGCTGGCGTCCATCAGCTCCTGCAACAGTTCCCTGGCGAATGACTACCCGGACTATGACATGCAGTCGCATGCATCCTACTGCTCCGACAGTGTGTTCCACGACATCGAGTGCTACGAGGACACTGACGACGAGATCGACCCGTTCTCCACCGACAGCGACGAGGAGGCGGACCCCGCACGCGTCCGACCCTGCTGCAGTCAGGACTATCATCGGCGGCTGTCAATGGCCAAACCCACCTCGCCGCTCTCCACCATCTCGGATGAGTCTACCAGCACACTTATCGGCGTGTGCTGTACCCAGGGCGCAGGTGGCAAAGACTGTGAGCGCTGTGAGCGCTGTCTGGCGGATGTGGGCTACGTGGATGACAGTGTGGAAGAGGACGAGGTGATAGAGATTGAAGCGGAGCCCGTTAAATTGCATCCGGAGGAAAGGACCAGTCGACGGCCGAGCGTGTCGAGTATTACCAGGGAAATGTCCACCTCGGCAACGCTCGGCGCTCTGGGGTCAACGCTCGAGTCCCTAGAGCGCAAGCGCGGTAGCTGCGGCTCGATGGATGGTACACCATCTCCAACCTCATCGCTGCACAGCCCGTCGGCGCGGCTGGAGGCCGAATGTTCAGTGCCGCAGATCGCAATCATCGATGTGGATGATCCAGCGGGCACAACGCATCAGCAGGACGCTCAAAGTGGCGAACAGGGCGTGTGGTCCAAGGAGACGCTTTTCTAGCAGACCGTGGAAATGTACACACAACGCAAGCACCACATCACTTAAACTTTGAAAAATGAGAACAGAAACATGATACACATAATTAACACTAGAGTTCTGACGAGGTCGCCATTTTGTTGTACCTCATCAATTTCAGCCCAAAGCATCCACTATTCAAAGAAAATCAATATTCAGTTTATGCTCTCAAGTGTAGGATTTCCAGGATACAGTATTATTAGATCTTTCAGAAACTTTGCCCCCCCCTTTCCCGCGTAGCAACTTTCGTTCCACCATTCAGCAGAAAGTTAAAGACATAGCTGATGAACGTTTGATGTTAATGTTATACTACCTATGTAACGAGAAACTATTCGCAATCGTAGAACGGAAGAACGAGATTACATAATTAGATGAGAAATTGTGAAAATGCAACATTTCCGTCGTTAGGGAATTTAGGTTAATCCGAAACGAGAAGCAAAGTGCACACTCATCATACTCACGATACATATCTTAAAGAACACTCAGTACACTACGCCACGTTTCGAGAACACTTCAAGAAGAACACTTGACATTTCATCGAAGGACTGAAGCGACCGACTTGAAGCAGAATTGATGATTTGAAAAAGCTCCTCTCTGCTAGATCTGACCGAGGGATGTGTTTCAAATCAGACTGAGAACTTTTTTATATTTTTGGGCAAAACTTACGCTAAAAAAGAATCAAAGGTGAATTAAACGTGCAGGTATAAGTTAATAGGAATTTTAAACGAAACTGATGTTTAAAAAATGTCAAATTAACAAAAGTATTAACTACTAACTAAAAATCAATATTAACAGTAAGACTAGTTGAGTCAACTTGATTCAACATCAATATTAATAAAATAATAATGGCTTATTTTACATTTAACCAACGATTATAGACGGCTTCATTCTGATCTTGTTATCGAGACGTCTTCTAGGGCCTTAATAAAACGACCAAACCATTTATTGTCATTTATAAACTTGAGAATCTTTATCAAATATTGTTATAGATACATTTATCAATTTTCACTTGTCTTGCAGTTGCATTCGGTTGTATGCCTAACTTTTAACATTAGGAATCGACTATTTAAAGGTAAAGGTAAAACTGTAAACGGACTTAACAGTAATAACTTAATGGTGCCAAAACTCGTAAACAGTGTGAACAAGCGCACGAACAGCGTAATTGTATATTGTAATATGTAACTACCAGTATTTTCAGCCAAAACTATGTGTAAAGACATCATGAACACACCTCATGAAACATTCAGTTGCAAGGTGCAGGCAGATACATTGCGATTGAGTTATTTGTTGATCATGATAATGAAAACAGCATGTATTTAATGTGTTTAGTTGTAAACCGTGTTATCAGGGTGTAAAAACGTAATTTTATAATTAGCAACGTAGCAATTGGGCATTAAATAAGCTTCTTATAGATTACAGGTCTAACCAAGCCAAAAATCTGGTACTTCACTGTTCACAGTAGCCTGTAATCCCTGTAAACTTCAAACTACAAGGAAATCCAAATATTTGAGTAATACAATAAATATGACTTTTTCATGTACACTGTATACTAGTCCTAGTTATGAACAAGATGAAATACCTAGACATTAAGAAAATCTATATTTTTGTGAGCAATATTTACCTACTAACACACTCTCAAACACAAAACATATTACACAAATGTGAACAAACTTAGAGATGAATTAATTGCCATTTGCCATTTGCCATTGTTTGTTGTATAGTGCCACTGCTGCAAGCAAATGCATTGTAATTGTAAATTTAAGCTTATGTGTGTGTAATGTATTGTAACACTTGCTCTAAACACCCTCCAAACCTCTCCAAAAAAGTTCGAAGCAAAATGAAACTGAAAAGAAATGCGAAATGAAGGATGAAGATGTATTCAAACACCATTTTCCTAAACCTAAAGTACGATCGAAGTTTGTCATTGTATTATAATGCTAAGAGAAATGTTAAAATTTAACTTAATTTAAGCTCCCAGCCTCCCAAAATGGTGGAACGTTATAGCGTTGCCACAAAGAGACAAACTGCGTGTACATAGTTAACTTTAGATAGATTACACAAGCTATAATTGGGGTTGTGGGGGGATTATTTAATGATGAAATGATAAACACAAAGTGAGTATTCTGCATTGTATATCACGTGTATATCGTGTGCGCAGAAGCAAAACCGATAAGAGTATTATCAACGGATTGTTTGTTCGCTGCGTTTATTTTGGCGACTTGCGATGTATTTTATGTACGCCCACGCGCAGCACGTACATGAAGGCAGAGTATATAATATATTATAAACTAATAATGAATAATTTTAATAAATATGTTACGATATGGACGGTTAAAGTTTAAAGTGTTTAAAATGAGATTTTATCGCCAAACCGATTTTAAACTAAGAGCAAAGAGAATGCCACGATGCTAGATATTAGCAATGAATTGTGAATCGCATTCGTTATTAAACTTGGCGCAAACATGTTCACTGGAGGACGCATCAAAACGCAAAGAAAACGTATTACATTGTGTTAATTAATGAGTAAACATACAAAGAAAACAAATCAATGTATTATTTGATGTGTAAATAAATATTTAGATTAATTTTTGTGGCAATCATTACATTTCAGTGCGATAACAACTTATTACATAAACATCGATGAATAACTCTAATTTCACAGTTTTTCAAATTTCAAATTTAATTTCATTTTATTCTTTGAAACACTATAGTGTTGTAGTAGCTTTATTTGCATAGACAACTGAATATACTCTATGCTAGTTCAAACTTTTGCCGTTTTATCTGTTGGCGCTAGCATAGCATCGATTTCATCGCAACTTTTTATTTAAAAATAAAAACGAATACATTTATTAAATACTTCAAATACTGCATTGTAAAGATAACAACAATTTGTTTTGCACCAATCCCTTAAATTAAAGTAGAATACAACAACAAAACAATGTAAACTAATAAAAACAGATCAAATTATACCCGAGAACGAAAACACTTTGGGTTGCCTACGTTAAAACATCAATCGTCGTCCGTTTCAGACGCACTGCGCTCGTTACTTTTCAAACCGTCCATGCCACCGTCCTGCCCCACACTCGTGCGTAAATTATGCGTTAAAACCTGCTCCTGCTCTTGATTATCATATACTTCTTGCTGTAGCATATTCTGATTGTACTGTCCATGACCGTGATCAATCATAATCCCACTGCTGCTTATCTCCGTGTACGGAAAGTGTTGCTGAATATCATGATTCGTAAATTGAATGAGATGCGACTTGATTGGGCTGGTGGTGGTGGTGGAAGTGCCCGGCAGTGGGTTGGCAGTATTGGAATCAGTGGCGTAATCGTCGCGCTTTTTTACTTGCTTGCGCGCCTTTGCGCGCCGATTTTGAAACCAGATCTTCACCTGGCGCTCGGAGAGACCCAAATTCGTCGCCAGCTCCGTCTTGCGACGAATTGTGATGTACCGACTGTAGTAGAACTCTTTCTCTAGTTCGACGCGTTGATGATCTGTGTAGACCACGCGGTATTTGTCTTTGGTTCGAGTTTTTCCTGCAAAAGAATTAAAATCTTCAATTTACTAATTTAAAAATGGATTGCACTATTAGGAAGTTGGAAGGAATAGAAATGATGTTAAGACAAGTTGAAATATAAATATTTAATAAACACAATCGATGTGTCATAAATACAGCGTGTAATACAATATAATCAGAGTGCTATTTACAAATAATTTCGTTCGTGTGCAACTTTCTTGTGCGAGAACTTTAATAAAGTCAAAAGCTGCTTCACGTGTGTGATCGTGTGATTCATGTGATTGACGAGTAGGTGTATGTACAATTATATCATTTATTTAATACATAAATCCAATTTCAAGTGGTAAAAATATAAAAAATGCGAAATTGCGAAAGAGTCATTGATAATACAGCATTCGCCCGATTCCCCGAGTGAAAATGCAATTTCATGCTCTCACAATCATCCTAATCAACATCATTGAAAACACAATCCTTTCTGTCCTCAGCCAACGTTCAAATTAATTATATCAATAACATATTAACGTAGATTGCACTTAAGTATACATGTAATAATTATAATACAGATTGCACTTGTTTCCATTTTCTTAATTGTTTGCTTCTTCATCGGCGCTTGCGGCGGGCACTTTAAAATCACAAAATAAACTTCTTGACTTCCTTAACCTGTAAAGAATGCTATTACACCTAGATGGCGCAAGTTTGTCATGACATTTTTCGTTATTCGTCTTCCTCTTCAACTGGGTCTGCATCATACTGATAAATATTCGATCAGTGTCAATCCTGCACGAGCTGCGGACGAAGTTAAACCACTGCTTGTGGCTGCTGCTGTTGGGGCCTTGGTGAAGAGTCGTACTTCATCCCGCCCGTGGGCTCCATCTTCACATCGTATTCGGAATCCATGAGTGAGGTCATCCGATGGGCGTTCGTCGGCGAAAGGCTCATCATCGGATGCTGTGCGGGTTGCTGCTGCTGATGTTGGTGGTGTGCGGGTTGCTGATGATGCGGATGATGATGGCCGCCGCTGGGCGGCATCGCCATCTGGCCGCAATATTGATTCTGCAGTTGCATCTGCGCCATCTTCTGCTCGTACTGCTGCAGATGGAGGCCGGCGCTGGCGTCGTCCTTGCCGTTCTCCTCCAGCCGCTTCTTCAGCTGCTTGCGCTCCTTGGCGCGCCGATTCTGGAACCATATCTTGATCTGGCGCTCGGAGAGGCCGAGATTCGACGCCAGCTCCGTCTTCCGCCGAATGGTGATGTACTTGTTGTTGAGGGTGAACTCTTTCTCCAGTTCGATGCGCTGGAAGTCCGTGTAGACGACGCGGTACTTGTCCTTGGTGCGCGTTTTGCCTACAACAGAATAGAACCATTGCCAATTGGTGTGCTTGCACTCGGTTATCACAACTCACTACGAAAAGAATTCACTACTAGTATACAAGAAGATTGTCAACACACTACATTTAATATCTATATATACAGGGTCTTCATAAATGTCTGATTACCACGTGATCAAATTTTGAATACCCGCGCAAATTTTTTCGTTCTCAGGTTGGGGACCCTGTGTATTTGGTTACTTCTTGGTAACTTT
>JARJDQ010015378.1:0-13677 GCA_030264215.1 Geostiba sp. GC000077 | reverse complement strand
GTGTAAAGTGTGGAAGCTTGGAGTTGGTGTTGGAGTTGGTGTTGGAGTTGGTGTTGGAGTTGGTGTCGACGTTGGAAATGTTGGAATGTCCCTTTTCGAAGCAGATCTCATATGGACCCTACGATTTTATAGTATCGTGTAAAGTGTGGAAGCTTGGAGTTGGTGTTGGAGTTGGTGTTGGAGTTGGTGTTGGAGTTGGTGTCGACGTTGGAAATGTTGGAATGTCCCTTTTCGAAGAAGATCTCATATGGACCCTACGATTTTATAGTATCGCGTAAAGTGTGGAAGCTTGGAGTTGGAGTTGGTGTTGGAGTTCCAGTTGGTGTTGGAGTTGGTGTTGGAGTTCCAGTTGGTGTTGGAGTTGGTGTTGGCGTTGGCGTTGGAAATGTTGGAATGTCCCTTTTCGAAGCAGATCTCAGATGGACCCTACGATTTTATAGTATCGCGTAAAGTGTGGAAGCTTGGATTAGTGAGCAGATGAGTCACAAGGTTTTTTTGTACGAATTCGTTCGCGGTAAAATTCGCCTGGGCAGTACGCCAAAGTGCATTTATGCAAGAGCCGTTGATAAATTTGGCCTTTGCCTACGTTTTTCGCGAGTTTGCGACAGGAATGAGAAACCTACTCAAAATTTGTGGAATCTGCAAATGTGGTGTTTATTTTTATTCTTACGTGTATCGCATATCTTCGCTATGACATATGACACTGCATTACATAAACCGCAAATTATAGGGAGTTATAGGACCAAAACATCACCTGCGGCTGCAACCTGCAAGTCGACGATAATTTGTTTAAATGTGACAAATCTACCTTCATGTTGGTCTTCTCCCAATTTGAGTTAACAGCATGCAAGTTACGGCGAACCATTGACAAATCGATCATTGACATCAACACAACATCAACACAACAAATTTGCGCTGCCAGTTTGCAGCCATGATGCAAATTTAAAATTTATTAATAGTCCATTGGCGTACGCAAATAAAAATTATTTTCATAATTCATTTATTTAACATTGCCAACGTTTTAAACGATTAAACAATTATTCGACAACAATGCAGTTGTCAAATTTATATCTGTCAGTTTGTCAGCTGCTACGCCACTGGCCCGGCCTGCAAATTAAACATAAAAGAAAACTAAATTTCCCCATTTTTAGTGACCCTTTTCCGAGATGCATCAACATTTCTCTACGTGACATTAATTCGAAGGGAAAAACGCAATGTGCAAAGAAGATGCAGCCGCTGCAGTGAAGTAGCCACTTAACTATGTTAGTGGCATTCTTCCTAACAACCTAACATATCAGCATCCGGTCGTTACGTTCATAAAATCGCGATGAGAGTGAAGAGCAGAGCAACGCTGCGAACGTTGGAACAATAATGAACAATGCTCCACGCCGCGGCTCTTTAACGGTACAGTACATAGGGACATGATATCAGCAGGCCAGCAGCGCATCCACTTCCAGCAACATCCAAGCACATCCTACATGCATCGGTGGCAGTCCGAAGCGCAAGTGCGTCTTGTCTTCATCGTTAAACAGCTCGTTGAAGAGGCGAAGAAGTTGCGGCGGGGAAGATCCGTCAGACAACAGATGAGCGCGCTGTAAAACTCGACAGCATAATGCCGCAATAATAATCATCGGATAAAACATATGAGAACTTTATTATGTCGGCAGTCCTCTGCATGTGCCCATTAAACGGACGTAATGAATGACGCTTAATTAAGTCTATACCAAACCACATTGTTGCATTGTAATTTAATGAATTTTAAAGAGCACCGATCGGATAGCGGTAGCTGTTAATTCTAATTTAATTTTTTTACTTTGAATGCCAAATAACATTTTTGGACTGTACAAAGAGGTTTGCTTTTTCAATGACATAATGACGTGCTTGCCAACAAACCAACAATGACACTCGATTGCTAGGCGCCTGCCTGCTGCAATAGTGAACCAAATAATTTGAATACAGACGCAAGGCGCAACAACCAATAAAACGAACAAATCACTGAGCGAACCGAGCGAACCGGGCGAACGCTTCGTGATTGTACGGCTTTGTTGAGTTGTATTAATGTACATTAAAATGTTTTGTAAGCAAATGAATACAGCACCAACAATGCGTGATAAAATGCCTCTCGCTCGTGCGACGTAATTACCAACTAACCAATCTTGAATTGAGTTTAAATATTTCATCAAATAGTAACTTATCCTAGCCCTAGCGTATAGTATGCGGGGAATTTTGCTTGTTTGTCGTTTCATGCCGAAGGAGCAGCAGTTCGATTAATGATTAATGCGCGAACGCATCGGGCAAACATAATTAACGCGCCAAAGGAGACATAGTCAGGTCGCCTAATGAAGCAGATGACGCTTGGATCATATTAAAACCGGATAATATACCACGTTGTTGTTGCTAACGCTGATGGAATGCGACGTTCTGCGTTAGCTTTCCTTCTCTTCTTTTTAGCTGAGCGAGTAAATATTTGAACTGCTTATGGTCATGTCTCGTCCCGACTGGCAACAATTATCGGGGCTGGGTGAGAGGATGCGACAAGAAGACAGTCCAAAGTACCAATCAATTAACCTTCATTAGTTGCACACGAGAAGCGTACAATTGCTCAAGAGCAATTGTTCTATTGAATGCAACGCTTTCATTTTGAAGAAAAGATCATTTAATAAATCCTAGAATCTCCTAGAGACAAAACGGATGTTGGTAAACACACAGCAAATTTCTGAAGATAATAGGACATTAACATCGATATTTACTAAACTTACTAAACTACTGTTGAAGCACCTTTGTTATCAGCATATAAACGTCGTCTCCAAGGTTATTCGAAAATATCACTTTTATGATATTCCCGTACATCAGCAAATAACGCATGCAAATGAATGTACCTTGGCTGGCTGAGTGTCGCAAGTATATACTCGCTGCTGATGACAAAAATAAATATTTTTTTAGGGACGGACAACGCAGCTTTTCATCGCTCGTTAACCATTGCAACGAGAAACGAGAAGCGGCGTCGCGGCGGTTGCAAATGCGATTCGCGTCTAGTTAATTTAACAAATTATTTACAAAGCGTCTCGTCTCTCGTGGGTCGGTGGCAGTGATGCAATTGGAAAACATGCGAATTTGGCAGATGAATAGTACAACTAGTAGATAAACATCAGAAGAAAAAGAGCACCCAGACAGTTAATAAACTACTTAAAAGTGACAAATTGTTTTCTTAAATCGACAATCGTTTAAAATTTAAGAAAAAATTAGGTATAGGTATAATGTAGGACGAACGTGTTTATTCTATCTTTCTATCATTTGCCTGATGATACTCGCGGCAATTAGCGAGACTTTGAATTAATTAAATCTAGGTTATTGCGTTTGAACGAGACACAAGAAGGAGACCCATTGGCTATCCGCCGAGGCCGATGTCGAGCTGAACTTCAAACCAGTCTGTTTTCCATCGGCTGTGCCCACAGTGGCAGCCTGCTGCTGCTCTCTTTTGAGTTTTGGTTTCTTCCCTGTTTACAGTTTCGTTCGTTATACCGTTACGCCATTATCGTATTTTGCCTCTTGCCTCCGCGAGCGTATTGGCTTTGTTTTTGCGTTTTTGCCCACATGTTGGCGGGTTGTCGGCGGTGTTGTCTGTTGTGCAAACGCGACGTTCAGTCTCGGCCGTCACGAGCTTGCTTTCTTCATCGCCGGTGATCGCAGCAAAAGCGTGCTCGACTTTTAACTCGACAAAGGACGCAATCCGCGATCCGATCGACATTTCGAAACATTTATTAATCATCAGCTCATACAAACCGCGGAGTCATACCATTCATTGTTGATTGCCCGGCAATGTCAAACAAAGAGATCGCATTGAACGATTTAACTTCGAGCTTCTACGACATTGCACTGCACTGTCATGTGTCATAACGTAAGCATGCGTACCTTTCCAGAATTGCCTCGAATTTAAAGTGTCTTCATTTTATTGCACCACATACCGGATCGCATGATTGCAACATTTTCATTGTTATTGTGCCGATCAAGGAAACTATGCGGCTTCTTGCAATGCTTCCCCTTATCGCATTACTACCGATGATTAACCGTCGAATCAAAAAAAAAACTGCGCATCGCGCATATTTTACCGATGATACTGGAACGAAGTGCATGCGTGTGCATCACACCATCGCGTTATTAAAGCGCCAGCAAGGTTGATGCATTAAAAACGCGTCAAGGTCGCGGTGCTGGTTGCACGCTTGAACCGCGCTTTAATCCGATATGAATGGCACACGGGACACACGCAAACGGCTCAGATCTCCCGAACAATCGACCTTTCTAATTATGAATTATTCACGAATTAATTTCATACGAAAACCAGATTAGTGATAGATACAAGAGTGCGGAACAAATTGCAATACCTATTCAAAGAATACAAAGTCCTAGGTGTAATAGAATTTTGATGATGAGAATGCGTTGGCTGAACACCCAACGAAAATAAATCCTGGGAATGGTGAAATTGTGCCTAAACTATTTGTTATTAAGCCGAAGTCAATGACCAAACTGCAAAAACCTTTTAAAATCTTAAATGACCTACGAAATTAACGAATTGTTGTTCATGTTTTTAGCACTACGAAGGCAAACATTCCAAGAGTAAAAAACAAAGTCCATTCTGAATCGAAATCAAAAATATTTGCATTGACATTGGACGCACCCAAATTTTAAAAAAAACTCTGCAATTACTATTTTTACTGGCCAAAACATATTTACGATCAAAATTCAAGCATATTTAACAGTAAACACATAAAATTGCTGCGAAATCGTTCGAAAGAATGCAAAACATTTAGAGGCGGTTAATTGAGCGCTACTTAATCAAGGCGTTATAAATCATAGCTACGAAGTCAACCAATGTTTGATTTTATTGCTTTTTAATCGAAACGCATGGCATTTTCATTTGATCGGCATGATCGAATCACCCGACTATACTACGCACTGCGTTTGAACATAGATTAATGATTTTATAGCGAATTAAAGTCTTGGTTCAAATTAATAATCGTATACGCTGGCAAACGGTCAACGATCATACACGTGTACACGTGCCGGTACACCTAACATAACACCTTAATACGAAACGAATAAGCTGACGACTTAATCACATCGGCTAAGTATACAATTAAATATTATCAAACGGCGATTCACCATGAAATATACTATAAATAAATTTACACAGATTATTAAAATTATTGATTACAATATCCGCCTGGATTAGGTCTCCTCCACCTCTACCACGACAACCTCGGCTGGAAACAGTTCATCCTTATAAACCACAATCATCGTGACGGCAATTATCAGCACGACGATCACTGCGATGCTGACCAAGATGTAAATCAGGCATTTCTTCGCTCGGCAGTCCTGCCATGTGTATTTCGAGACTGTTGGTCCGCTAACTGACACATGGCCACCCATTTATTGGCGAACGTTTAACAAATTTTGAATTGCAATGCAGTCATAATCAGTGGTTCACTCATTCCACATTCTTATCACGCAGGTAGAAAGCTAGCAAAAGTGCAGTGCCAGATATGCACGCGATTGATACGCTTATGGCCACAGTGATTATGATGACAGTTCGACGCGATACGTGACAATTCTCTGGCATTTTGATGGGAGTTATCAAACTTTTACAAATCAGGCACCAAGTGTGATACATTCAATCTTGGAATGTACATTAATAATAACGCAACAATCTCTATCCTCTAATCGCTAATATTTGTATGCATGTCAACCGTTTTCGCTATCTCATATTTACTCATTGATGCTTTCCCTGGCATTGCCTCCAAAAATATGAAAATGAGCGTTATTATATAATATCATGTGTTGTAGTTTATAGTGTTAGTTACTGCTAGTCAGTTTCATTGCAATACTGAAAAGTAGGACAACGTTGCATTTTGGCATGTACTTTTTCTTAATCTTTCATTCTTTCAATAATCATACACGTTCCTAGTATGGCAACTACGCCGAGAAATGTCTATGAAAAATGATTATGTAAGCTAATCTCTCTATTAGTGCAATCATTGTTGATTCAAAGTTCCAACGTGTATTACTAAGAACTCAAGAATACTGGCTAATAATAATTCTATTATGATTCCTAAGCTAAATACTATGTGGATCAGTAATATACAGGGACTATTAATAGCGGAATTCATCTGGCGGAGTTGATGAGGCACGGGAAAAATATTTAAACATATTATCCACTTCAATCTTGGATAATATCCGTTGAAGATTCAATATGAAAACAATTCGTATACATTTTTGTAGGAATTGTTGTAGGAGTTTTAAGATAACCATCTTAGATGATATCAATAATAATAATAAATACTAAACAGTTATACATTTGATAATGTTGCCATAGCTTGGAATTTAAAAATAACTATAACAGATGATCAGTTATTTGATAATAATTAGCACTTTTAACGCTTTTATGTAATAATAGAGAACCATTCTTAATAATCTGCAACCCCTAAAGAGAAATTCCGCGAATGAATAACTATTACGCTATAGATTTGTAGAATATATCTGTCCAAGAAGTTAAAATTTTTACAAGCATGTTTATTGTTTAAAATATACGTACTATAATCGCACGATGAGACACAAACGATTTTAATGTTTCAACAACGTTGACAGAAATATTTCGTCCTCCTCTGCAACGGATAAAGTGCGACCATCGTCGAGCCACATCAAAACTTTTGGGTCGCTCAAAGCGTGAAACGGTGGAAGCTTCTCGACGCGTCAAACGATCGTTAAATATTTATGAACACATCAATGTTGTGCCATAGAATGATAGTGGTGAGATGAGGATATAAACTATGGATATGAACGAGGATGACGGCACGCACCAAGCCCAGCAACTCAGCAAGAGACCAACTGACTGAATGTTATAAAATATACAAATTTTATGTGTTTCATGATGGTGCGTCTGTTTGTGGTTAAATCACTAGGGGGGAGCTTGCATTGTGGTCGACCATAATTGAATTATTTTTAGAATGCTTCATGAGGACATGTTTTCAGATTCTAAAAAAAATATTGCATTTCGGTTGTGACTGAAAATTCAGTAGACCAAGATGATGTTAATTTAAAAATTTTGACGACCAGGACAAACATGAAATTTTTGAAGTTTTGTAGGCCGGGGACGAGGGAATTTATAGCACCTGCCTAGACCTAATTCTGTTTATATTTATAATTATGTTGAAAATAGTGAGAAGCGCCAGTGAATTGCGATTGCGATATTCACACCCTCGCCGAATCGAGAAATGCAACGCGATGAACCGGAGGTGGCAAACGTATAGAGTGTCAAAATAATTGTTTATATTTTATCCACATTCGTTGGGTGTGTGCGAGCGACGTGCGCGTGATGTCGGAATGCGTGGGCGCTGCAGGTCTAAATATAAATCAATGTCGAAATCTCGAAATCACATGGATCCGAATAACGAATATGATACATGTGTGCGGCGCTGGATAGGCACGACTCGTAAACGAGTTATTAACCCAGGACAAGCAGCGTGGCACGCACCACGCACGAACGAATCAGAAATTTCGACGATTGCAGCTACCGAATGCCATGTGCCATCGCTACCCATCAAAACATCGCCACCGGTCATGCCCAGGTTCTTCGCGCCGCGTGCGTTCCTCAATTCACCTTCATTTCCAACGTATCCACCGGCACTTGTTGGTGCGCCGCGCAGCTTGGACCCGTCCGTCCGATAACTATGCGTGCAACACATCGAATTCGCGTTATTTATGCGTGATTTTGTTGTCCTGCTGCGCGGCCGGGGGCGTACGTTGTTTACTTTCGATGTTTCTCTAGAAACCGGCACGATTTCTTCACCAATGCATGCGGGGCCGGCCGCTCTGCCGCGCGGCGGCGAGAGACGCCCGGATCCTTGTTTGGTCATGGGAAATTCGACGCCCAGCGTCGAGCGCAACTCTCGCGCCGTCTCCGTCCCACCGCGGGCGGCGCACGCGCGACACACGCCGCTTTTACTTTAAATTTAAATTGCCCGCATACACACAACCCGCTCCCGAGCAAATGGGCGCAAAGAGCGAAAGCAACTGCTCGCTCGTCCCAACACAACTTATTGTCGAATCGTATTATTAAAATTTGAGCTATTTTCAGCAACAATGGCATGAGTCCAATCCGGTATTTCTTGTATTTCAGCGGCTCATTAGGATTCTTCCCTCTTCGATCCATCAATCCATATCCAACTGGTTGCAAATGAATCCTCAGGGGGACATTGGCGACTGGCGTAAGGCGTTATGGTTTCCGTTGGAAGTTGGCATGGACGAGGTGTTACTGTTGATCATAACTTGATAAATGTTGACGGCGCGGCGTTGCAGCAAATGCCAAATTCTCGATTTTTCGTGTTGTGCTGAAACTGGCGTCAGGATTTTTTAGCTAGTCGGCGGCGTTCGACCACATTACATCACTCCACCCGATGACGAGCGACACGCGTAGTCTCTCTCTCCTGGGGTCCTGGGATTCACCAAAAATAGTCCCCCATGCAGATTATGTTACGCATAGCGACGTTACCGCCGACCGAGAGATGAGCTTTAGCTATATGCTATTATACTATAGCTATACTCCTTCCGTGGGGAAGGGGCAAACTTTTAATCTCCATCGACATAATCGTAAAGCAAACTAGAGTAATTAAGGAAGAAAAATGTAAACAACCGCGACGACATCTAAATTTAAACGAATCATGCGAATTATATTCAGAGGGTTCAGCTGTTTCGGGAAGGAACTTCGCAAGCTGCAAAACTCGTCGTAGCAGGTGCTGAGTACGGGTTTGCAATAAAGGGTGCGTAGTTTGTCTACCAATATCGAATGGCCGAATGTGGAGAGCAAACCAGAAAGGGGGGCAAAAGGCGAGGGTGCTGCATACAATGCAGAAGCGTGATGAGCAGGCATTAGGGTGGTTTCCACTTTTCGCGTGCAGTGTTGTAGGTTAGGGAGGCCCTGGCCGAGGGGATTGTTTACACCGAGCGCACGTCGTAAGTACGTGTGTGGGCGACGGCGAGGGCCGAGTGCAGGAGTGCACTCCGCCAGCTGCATTCGTGACGCCCGATCGAATTGGAATGCATTCCAAACTAGAGTAATAAATACGTCGATACGGCGTACATGCACTGGGCTGGAGCGCTGGAGGAACGGACACACCACGCTTGTGAGCTTATAAATATAGCCAGCCGGTCAGAGTTGGGCGAAAATGCTCCTTTCAGCATCACAATTTCTAACTTCACAACACAACCGCAGGACCGAGCGTCCAGAGTAGCGCAAACGTTGAATGGTTGTTGGATTCATTGTCATTGGATTCCGTTCACAACTTCACAACACACACATGTACCTTCTTTTGTTGCTTTTCCCAGGCGGGATCAAGAAGACCTTCCCGTTCCCATTCCTCCTCCTGCTCCATGTATCCATCGTTATACCCAGCGTCGCCGCTGTTGTACTGGTCGGTCATCATATTCGATGCGTTTTTGTTTGCGAACACAGCGTTGTTATTTCAGCGCGTGGCTCTCGCGGATTGGTGCGATTGTGTTTTATGAAAACGGCGAAGAACCCGACGATGGATCGAAGTCAAATTCGTTTTAGTTTTGTTCCGTTTTTCAGTTCGTTCGAGAATTGTTGCCGTGCGTGAGCCCACCCGACCGATGCGCGCACCTAACCCCACTAGCCCGAGCCCGACTGTTGCGACCGGCGGCTGACTAGTCTGTCGAGTCCGGCCGTCGCGCCGTTGGCCTCTTCCGAGCGAGCCAAGCCAGCACACGCCAGGCAGCCAAGGCATGCGTAATCCAAGCTCGTCGAATGGGAATACTACATCGCACTGAAGCTACATTCACAAGCCAGCGTGTGCCACCAGTGTCGCAGCGACAGCAAAGCAACCAATGTGTAGTTGGATTTTTTCAACTACACGCGCGACACAAACATTTGGAGTGCTGCTATTGGTTGATTTGCTGTCGCTGCGACTCTGTCGCTGGCTTGTGAATGTAGCTTTACACACGCAGCCGACGCAAGAGCGGCAACTTGCCGTGCACGGCGTATTTTTAGTCGTACGCCGCACGAAGATAACGTAAATTTAAATTATGTACGAATCGCAGCTATTTTCTGATTTCGTAAATATTCGACGCACCAATTTGCAACGTATTTTCATCCGGTGGCGCTGTGTAAATCGCCATCGCGCTGCGTGAGTGATCTGCGTGAGTTTACGAAAAGTTTATCACTGAAAGAAAAAAAGAGGTCCCACCGAGACTTGAACTCGGATCGCTGGATTCAAAGTCCAGAGTGCTAACCATTACACCATGGGACCGGTTGCCTACTGCGCGTTACAACTTGGTTTTTGAAGGTAAGCCATATAAAGTGTAATGCTACGGCCATTGTTCCATGTGAAATCATGGTTGATCATGGGTTGAACCGTTGACTGTACCCAAACTACAGGGGGGTCCATGGAACACTACAATATCTTAATAAAAGACATCTCATAAAGGAGAAAACAATTCTTTTTGCATTCAAAATATTATAAAATAATAGTACCGGGTGTCCAAGAGGCATGGGCATTATGTAATCGTTGGAAAATGTAAATGACAACACCGCGCAATGTAGCATGAAATTTATGAATGAAATGACTAATGAGCTAGTTAGCTGCTTTTGTTCTTGTTCTTGTAGAATTGCCAAGTTTGATATAGTACATTACATACTAAAATTGGAAAACACTGAATTACATTACTAGCGAGCGTGTAATTTCGCGAGATTGTAATTCTGTTTTCCACTTGAAGTATCTGCGACCATAGTCGATAAAATTTTATTTTTTCCAAATTAAAATTACGATCTTTAAAAATAATAATGCCAAGAATTGAATAACAAGAAACAAAGGTACGATTTGAATGTACGCTTGACCAAGGTAGGCCAGGTATTTTCCACTTAAATACATTACATATCCAAGGGGAAAACAACGTAATTGTAACGTATATAAACGTAAACCCTGTTGATCTGAAATGCATTGTTTACAAAGCCACTTTATTGATCGGAAATCAATGTTTTCGACTAGGGGAGCAGATAAAGGTTTATTTCTTGAAATGATAGTGTCAATGCAAGTGCGAAATTGTGACACACTGTTCTGTGTTAGTTGTTATAACTAACTTTTTATAGGAACAAATAACAAATTTAAAACAATGCCAGATATCATCATAATGCTCTAATTATTCTTGTTGGACTTCCATCTCATTACTAGTAGAAGTTGAAGCAGACTGACCGTTTGTCATTTCAAGATCCACTAATGGTCGCGGTTCGAAATAATGTTTAACTGAAACAATATCAATCCATGAAATCACATGTAAGGTCAAATAGTCCTTTTGTAAACGTACCTGGATCATTCGATAGTAAGTCACCAACAGTTAAATTATTACTTTTGTTATCTCCTCCAGAAGCAAAACAAAACGGCAAATCCGGACACATTTCAATACAATGCAGCACGCCCATCTTTAAATCCTTCTCCAAAACCATCTGCACTCCATACTTGGATTTGCCATTCACATCCCACACCTTCATGGCACCATCTCCTGAAGTGCTCACCAATAATCCAGGACATTGACTGCTAAAAGAAAGACCTGTGATTTCCTGCTCATACGCTTTGTGCATCCAGATCTCGCCCTTGCGACAATCAAAGCAATGTATTCCGCCGGTGTTTGTGCCCACGTAAAATATAAACGGTTCGGTGGAGCTCCACAAAACTCGTTCGGCCTCACCACTCAAGTCCCAGCTCTTGTTTTCACTTGATCGACAATCAAAGACCTTTGCAGTTTTGTCACAGGAGCCAGTCAGAAGGACATGTCCTTCCAACTTATGCCACTTGACGCATTGCACTTTCTCTTCAAAAGCTGTGAGCTTATTAGATGGATTGCCTGATTCAATATCCCACAACAGAACAGTTTCATCCACTGAGCCACTTGCCAAAACATGGTGATAACTTGGATTCCAAGATATATCCAGGACTGCATCCTTGTGCCCAACTGGCTTGATTTTTTTCTTCTTGCTTCCCTTTTTGCCTAAAGTATAGGCAGGTTCCAAGCAGTTGACAACATCTAGGTCCCATATGTCAATGATTGGAGACATTGATCCAATAGCACAATAATTCCCCTGTGCTTGTCCTGGTTCAAAGTCCAACCATTCAATACAGAGTGGAAATGAAGGAAGGAATAAATCATGATGACAATATAATGAGCCTTCCTCTTCATTATGCACTAAAATGTTATGAAAGAAATTAAAATACGTTGAATACTAACATGTTGGGCATCTATCACCATATACTTCCAGTATACTTGCATCGCCATTAACTCTTCCCACCAATAGTAAGTTGTCTCCTGGTTTTATAATGTCATCATCCTTTTCAGAGTCATCATCTTGATCATCAAAGTTGTCTTCAGCATTGCTTGGCATTTCAGCTATGTTATGAATCCCCAACTGTTGTAGACTAGCACTTTCTGCAAGATAGTACTAAGTTTTACAAACAGAATTCACATAATAAAAAGACACCATACCATCATCTTTATCATAGTTGTCCAAATTGAATTCATCATTAACATTGTCAGTTTGATCCTGATTTCTTGAAGAAGGTTCTCCTTCCTGGTCTGCAAGCCTAAATATGACAATATTTGTTGTAATATGAGTTTATAAGCTGGAAAAATATGTCAGTGGAACTTACTGAAGTTTTGATTTAGTGTCATTGATTATTTGTACGAGTTCTTCTTTTGTTAATTGCACTCTTTCTGGATTTGCTTTTGCCACGCCACGTTTTACCCATTTCAAGCAAGGCACAAAGTTTATGTTGCTTTCAGTGTTTGCAAAAGTTTCCAAATCCATTTTCTCTTTATCACAAACTCGTGCTGTCTGCTGCGTTCTCAACACACCTCGCAGCACACGTGTTTAGAGAGGTTCTGTTTACTTGCAAGTTGCAATTTCAAAATTTAAGATAGGCAACTTATCGCTCTGTCGACACTTACCGAGTCTAAACGGTGACTGGTAAATTAGTTTTTCCTCTTACCCATTCGCGCATGCGCTTTACAAGAAGACCTTTCCCTACGTACAAAATTTTGTTCATTGATACTCTCTGGTTCACACGAGACCATGAACCACATCACCTTCTTGATGGAAGGTGCAACCAGGTCTAACACACCCGGGGTATGCACCCTTCCTCACAGCGTGTCTTCGCGAAGTCTAACGCACCCCCTGGTCAGCGCACCCCGCGCCCCAAAGTTTGAATCCGCGAGCCCCTAGGTTGGTTCTAGTCTAGTGCATCGTCCTTCGCCGAAAATGCTCCATTCTCGCAAGCCCGAGTTGGGACGCCCCAGAGTATGCATCCGCACGCCTCTGTGTTGCCCCTCACCCAAAACCCCCTAATCCCCAACGCCCCTGAGTTTGTCGATCTGAAGTACCCTGTAGAATTCATGATCAGAGCCGATCATGACCGATGACAGTTGTCAAAATGCTCAATCCCCAGTCTTCACTATTACCGAAACGGGCACTTTTTATTGTGGCCTGTATATCTATATACGATACATACCAAGTGTTACAGTGCAGGAAATGACGCGCATTCCTGAATGGTGGGCGACCTCTCAAGTATCCTCAATGGTGATGCTCAATGTTTTGTTTCCAACTTCCTGCTGCTCCAT
>JARJDQ010015368.1:0-10268 GCA_030264215.1 Geostiba sp. GC000077 | reverse complement strand
TCTTTGGCTACGCTCATCGCTAAAGAAACTTAAAATTGAAGCACGGGTTTAGGAAATATGAACGATTTTTGAACACGTGTTTTCTGAAATGTTGAAAAATTGCTTAACTTTGAAAGCATCTTTGGGGCTCTTGCCGTCCTCTACAGGGGTGAAAATAGAATACAAATTAAGGAGCGCCTCTTTGGCTACGCACACAACTAAAGAAACTTAAAATTGAAGCACGAGTTTAGGTAATAGAATGATTTTTGAACGCGTGTTTTCAGCCATTTTGAAAAGTTTGAAACTTTGAAAGCATATTTGGGGCTCTTGCCGCCCTCTAAGGGGGTGGAAATAGAATTCAAATTAAGGAGCGCCTCTTTGGCTACGCACGCATCTAAAAGAAAAGTGTTGCAAATATTTGTATTGTTTTCTTCCTATTTTGTTTGTCCTGCTCCTGCAAATGCACTATAACCTAAAAATGTTGTCTTGATTTTGACAGATGCAGTCAATATCGAAGTAAAATCGTCCTGCGTTACTTTCGTTACTCTTTGCAAGAAAACAAGGTGATAAGGGTAGTAAAGTTAGTATTTCTTCGCAATGGCCGTGTTGGCGGCTGCCGCCCTCCTAGATGAGCTAATGGGGCGCAATCGCAACGTTGCGCCGAATGAGAAAGGCAAAGAGCTGAATTGGCAGGACTCTGAGGTAACTTAACTTCACTGAATTCTGAAAAATGAATCAACTCAATGCTTTTTTCAGTACTGTAAATATTTCCTTGTAAAATTCTGCCCCCACGATCTCTTCGTGAACACCCGCGCTGATCTCGGTGCATGCTCCAAGGTGCATGATGAAGAAGTAAAGAAGCTCTTTGAGCAAGCCAAGTCACACAAAAAGACGTTCTACCAAGAGGAGTTTGTGCGTTTCTGCACGTCGATGGTGAACGAGGTGGACCGCAAGATTGTCAAAGGGAAGCAGCGGCTTGCACTGAGCGGTAAGGGCGAGACATCGTCGCTAACGCCAGCGCAAACACAGAAAAACCTAGAGCAGATCAATCTGCTAAACGAACGGATCAACGGGCTGGTGGAGGAAGCCGAGCAGGCCGGCAATCAAGGCAATGTGGAGCAGGCACAGGGCTTGATGAAGCTGTGTGATCAGTTGAAGGATGAAAGGGACAACTTGAAAAAGATGAATGATAACAGCCACTGGTCTGCGACTGCTGAGTTGGCTGCAGCACAGGAGAAGCAGATGGAGGTGTGCGAGGTGTGCGGCGCGTTTTTGATCGTTGGAGATGCACAGCAGCGGATTGATGATCATCTAATGGGAAAGCAACATGTTGGGTAAGTTTTAGCACACTTTGAAACTCAAGTTTCGGTGTTGAAACTCAAGTCGCGAGTTTCATAGTATTCTGAGTTTCACAGTGTGAATGCTGCTTTACTTCATCGGCGAAGCAAGCAACTTTTGTTTTTTACTTTTTGTAGTTATGCGCGTTTGAAAGCGGCGATTATCGAAGTGCAGGCGGTGGTGGAAGACGCGCGTGGCGGCCTGAACGATGACCGCCGGCTGGGGGGCGGTTTGAGCGCGGTTGTGCAGGATGAGCGGCGTGAGGGTCGTGACCGTCGCATGCATCACCATCGCAGCAATCGCAGTGAAAAGTAAGATTATTTCAATGCAAAACTAACGAAAACTAGTGTCACGTCCTTTTTTAACGTTTGCCAGGATTTCCCGAGTTGGCGGCGACCGGAGGCGAGATTTCACACAAAATGGCGCCGGGGCGAATCGCAATCGACGTTCGCACCACTACGACACTTGTAATAAAGTTGCCCCTTGTTCTTTTCCTGTTCTTTTCTACACGATATTGTTGCAGATCGAGATCGAGATCGTTTCGAGCGCGGCGGCGATCGGCAATCTTCGCGACATCGCCGCTAAGTCCTGCTACGGCCGAATTTCTTCTAAAAAATACCAGTAAGAGATGACCCGCTCACAGGTAGGTGCCATACGAGACACGCCCATCACAAGTGCAATTGTTTCGCGTTTTTGCGTTTTCTTTTCCAGTCGCTTTGTGCGAATCCATTTTCTTTTAATAAATCGCGCTGCCAGGTTAGTGCCCACACACTATGCAACCAACGCTACACGAATATGCAACCATCACACACCAAACAAAACGCTAAAGGGAATTAATTCTGATTTTATTTATGTTTGCGCCGACATATTCTCAATTTGCGACACGCTAGCCGAATCATGCGAAGTTAGGAACTTACCGAGCGAAATTCTCCTTCCCCCCCTACTCTCTCAAATTCTGATACTGAAACCACAGAACTGTGAATCAGAAACAGAAACAAGATTCTCATATGCACATAAAATGGAGGTATTTATGTATCAATTCTTATGATTATGTTTAATGTTTGCCTGCCTGCATTGTCTGCGAATCGACAGCATCCGTATGCAGTTTACTTTACCATTGTTTGTGTGACAGCGCCATCTACGAGTCGGCAGCAGTAGTCAACAGCGGATCAACACAATCATCTGAAACAAAAGTTGTTTATCCTATGGTGTAATGCTTGCTTTGGATTTTTCAGTATCGAAATGACAGGTGATGAGAGGTCTCCTGATGTCTGCACCTCTGCAGCAGCGGACGCCTTCCACAGCAAAAAGGTGATCCCATACAATCTTAACTTAATCACACCCGCAAATACATTTGCATATTTATACACATGTATCGATATGATTAGAGTGATTAGATGATTACTTAGTGCGATAGAGCGACTAAAGTATGAAACAACAATTCAAATTTATTAAATATACTAAATAATACAAGAACAAACAGTTGCACATATAAACTTTTTTGTGTGTTGCTTACGTTAATATTAAAATTCTTCGCTTATGCATAAATCTCGCACTAATGCAAATACTATACAAAAATGTATGTAAATAGCTTCAAACGTCACCGAATTCATGAGAAAATCCTCCTTACAACTACAAAAATCCTCTCGCAGAGCTAAACATAGAAATCACATGTGGTTTTGTATACCTATATCTAGAGACCTATCATTGTCTTAAAATCATGCATAAATAAAAACAACCGAAAGAAACCATTACACAAAATTGCACGCATAAAAAAATAATTAAAAAAACAAAAGAATCATTCTCAGACTTCTCGGTAGAAGACGAAACAAAAGATACAACTAAACATCTAACTCTGTTACAGTAATGGCAGTCTTCTAAAACGTTTTGGTTTCTCTCGTCGCGGGCTGGTTTTATACAAAAATAGATTGTCCGCGTTGGAAAGGTTAGGGCTAGCAATTACAAACTATGCGCTCAGCGCTCGTTATACAGGATTAGCGTTGTTACCTTGCAACGCACCCTGTATAGAGTTACGTGCACGTTCATTAGTAGTACATTCGGCTGGGGCCAGCACGCGCACTGGTGCCAAGTATGGGGCGCGGGCCGTCATTCGCCTGGAAGCGATTGTTGCGCTGGTAGTTCTCGCGGTGTTCACAGATGGCGATGCACACCTGCTGGCCAATATGAGCCTCCAGCTCGTAGCCATCCTGTTGCAGGTGAATCTTTTCATGCAGAACGTTTCTAAAGAAATTTCATAATGAATAATTTATTTTTTAGTTTCTTATGCTTAGCAGTTGCTACGGTGTACTAACCTCACTTTGAACAGCGGCAACTTATTCGAGGACAGCCACTCAATCGGGCAGGCTTGATTGTTCTGACCGCTATGGTTGGTGTCCAACAATCTGCCGACGCCGTGCAGCTCACCGGAGTGGCGCGCGTGGAAGATCAAGAAAACTGTGCGTCGCTCCTTAAAAATAACATGTTTAGTTTTTGTTTCTCCGTTTCTAGTCAGTTTGCGGTTTTGGTGACAAATCTGGGGATATTTTTCGCCAACTATTTCTACTACGCCCTCTGTAGTTGCTTACCGAAAAGTCCCGGAATACTTTCCTCTCCGTCTGCGGGGAGAAGCGCCATGCGCGCTGTTTGATACCAATCGCAATGTTCTTGTCCTCGTGCGGCTGAATAATGTAGTAGACAGCGTTGGGCGGAAACATGGGGCGCGTATGCGCATCGCTTGCAGTGCGCCAAGACCTTGTCGACACGTCGCCTCCAGCGGCCATATTTTGATAATTCTGCCGCGCACCCTGGGGATACTGGCGATTCGGATAGTAGCCACCCGGCGGATGGCGTTCACGCACCCGATGCTGCTGCTCATAGTTGTTGCGATGCTGGCGATTATTAATCGCCACGTCGGTGATGCGCGGCCGCTTGCCGATGCCATCAGGCGCACGAATCCCATAGCTCTGCTCCTCGGACAGCATCGCCTCGGCAAACACCCGCAATGCTTCGGCCTCGTCCGGCACGATGCGACAGTACGGTTCGTTGATTTTCTTATAGATAATGTGCTGGATGTTATTCCGCAGCGCCAACACCTGCTGGTTGTCCAGCATCAACGCGTAGGCGTCGTCCAGCAACAGGCAGTTCTCCGTCACCTGCGTATTCTGGCCGCAGATCAGCGCCACCGTCAACGGTGTAATGACAGTTGCCGATTTCACAGTGGTCTTGATGCGCGGCTTGGAAATCTCGTCGTAGATCAGCCATGCTGATTTGATGGGCGCATAGCATTTGCCATCATAGATGGAGCCCTTGAGCGAGGACTGTCCGCTGATTGCGACGTTGTCGATTTTCGTGTGGAGATTGCGATCGTTGTAGAACGCGACGTTCGGATACAAACCAGCTGCGAGGCAGCACTTTACCACCGGCCAGTTGTGCGAATTGGCGTTAATCTCACCAATGTTATCCTTTGGGTTGGCATGAACAAAGCCCAACGCTCTCAGTTGACTCAGCAATTGCGAACGTGTCAGGGTGATGAGCTCCATCACCGCCGGACTGATAAAGTTACTGTTGCAGAACTGATAGCCGCGATTCTGCACTTTATTATCCTGCCACAGCTGGAACGCCCGAATTAGAATCATGTGATCGCTCAGGGAGTCCTCCGCCATGCTCTTTCGCTTGTCCAAGGCCAACTGTTTGAGGTGCGCTTGCGACGGCAGCATGAACGGATCCTTCTGCGCCATGGACGCGGCGATCGTCAGTATGGGATCCAAGCACTTGAGAATCACCGAGTAGATGAGCATCTTACCGAGCCGCGGTTCAATAGAGAACTGCACCAGATGCTGGCCGAGCTCCGTCATCGTCTCGAACTCGTCCAGTGCTCCCAAACACTTAAGCGTCGCAATAGCCTCCTGCACAGCGATAGCCTTCGGTGGATCAATGGCGAGATTAAGAAACTCTGCAATGGACATCGCCTGCGGTGCCAGCATCTTCGTCTGCAGGCATAGCTCATACAGCGGTGTGCGCAGAATCTCCGGAATTGGATTGACGTAGAACGCTTCGTACCGATTCAGCGAATAGAGATGAAAGCAGTAGCCATTTTGTGTGCGGCCCGCTCGCCCCGCCCTCTGGCGAGAATTCGCCATCGAAATCCATTCGCTCTTCAACGATGTAATGCCCGTACGCGCATCGTACGTTTTAATCTTTGCCTTGCCGCTGTCAATGACAAAACGTACATCGTCGATGGTAATGCTGGTCTCTGCAATGTTCGTCGCCAAGATAATCTTTTGCTTGTTGGCGAACTTTTGAAACACTTCGTGCTGCGCCTTGATCTGCATACTGCCATGCAGCATGAACACGCGGTAATCTTGCTGGTTCATCGTCGAGGATAATATGCGTTCTTGGCACGCGACGATGTCCTCGTATCCGGGGAGGAACACCAGCACAGCGCCTTCTTTGTTATCGAGATTGTAATGAATGTGCTTGATCACTTCGAGAATGAGATCGTAGTCGACGAATTCGTCGTTGACGGTGCGATCATAATCGGCTAAAATGCCGCTCTCGCTGATGAGGATCTCCGCCGCGGGGTTCGTCTGCTGGTAGAGCGCGAGCATGTTCACCACGTCCATGTTGCTCTGCTGTTGCGCCCAGCCAGACGCAGTGACGCCCTCTGCCGACGAGAGGAACATATCAGCGCCCATGTTGAGCAGCTGCTCGATGATGCGAAAGTTCGCATGCTTCGCAGCCGCCATTAGCGCTGTCTTCCCATGCCAATCCTGATAATTTGGATTGACGTTTTCATTGAGATACATCTGCATCAGCTCGTCAAACTCCCCATCGCCACCCTGATCGAAACATCGCGCTAGGATCTCGTTCAGCTCCATCTTGCACTCGTCATCAAGATCAGTATACGCTTCCTTTGGCTTCATCTTAGTGATAGCGCGTGGTGGCGCGCCATTGCGCTCCCGGAGCATGCGCAGCTCCCGCATGCGGCCGTTCTCGTAGCTAATGTGATGGAGGATGTCCTCTAGGAACCACGAGCAACAACTGAAGCTCCTCCCCTCGACCTGCAGCACAAACGCTTGCTTATCAAAGTACTCGACGAACGCCTCCATGTCCATGGTGGCCGACATCAACACTAGTCGGAGATGTTCGAACTTCTTCACGCTCTCCCGCAGGATGATCATGAGGAAGTCGGTGAATTTATCGCGCTCGTGGATCTCATCGACGATGATGTGCGTGATGTGTTTGAAGCACTCTTCGCCGCTCATTAAGGTGCGCAACAGCACGCCGTTGGTGCAGTAAATAACGGCCGTGTCCATCCCGAGCATTTGCTCCAGCTTGATTTGATAGCCCACCGTTTGCCCCACCTGCTCACCGCGCTCAGCAGCGACGCGCTCCGACACTGCCACCGTGGACAATCGCCGCGGTTGAGTGCAGATCACGCGCACCTCCTTCTTCAGCTCGGCAGCCTCCTCGATGATGAACTGCGGGATCTGGGTGGTTTTACCCGAGCCCGTCTCGGCGCTGATGATAACCACCTGATTCTTTTGGATTGTATCCAGGATCACCTGGCGGTTCTGATAGATGGGCAGAGACTGACGAAACTCGGCGAATGGCGTGCTTATCGGGGGCTTTACTGAAGTCACTCTGCCCTGGTACACCTTGGTGATGCTGTCGTATTGCATCTTGAAGCGTTTGTACTCGACGTTGCGCACGCCGCGTAACTCCTTCACGCTCTTCAGCATCTGATGTGTGTTGGCTGCAAGTTGCAGTGGGAATTCCTCTGCTGTGCTGGATTTATCTTTCTTCAGAATCGACAGGATGCGGTTCGGCTCCTTGCCGTGTGACTTGCTCTTGATGCCCAGCTTCTGGCACTTGTCGTGAATGTAGGCGCGCATCTGCTTGGAGTAGTCTGAGGGGAAATCCAGCTGCATCTGCTCCGGATCGTTGATGAACGTCCGGATCATCTCGTCCAGGTAGATGCGGAAGTTCTCGTTCGCCACCGCACCCTCGCCCTGCACCTGGTTGCCTTTGTTGCGGCGCTTCGGCATCTAAATAATGTACAATATACACCTTTTTCTTCAGTGATTCCATTAGCACCAGTAAACTAACCTTAAATTATGCTGGCAGGAAAGAATTGAAGATATTTTGGTGCGCGCTGCGTTGATTGTCCGAGATCACTGCGTTGTGAAGGGCGCTAGGTGGACGCGCGTTCGATTTAATTTAGGGCTTGCGAGCGAATTGTGATTTAGCGCGTTTCTTAACGGTTTTTTCGACGGAAACCATGGGAGTGCTTCCGTGCTTCACTTTCACTGTTCACTAACGCTTAACGCACACAAACGAGAGCTTCAGTGAGTGAAACATACATGAATCCATGAATTAAATATACTATAGATTGAAGGTACGTTACCCGACGAAGAAATTTTATAAATATGATGCGTTGTAGTTGAATTTTAAGTTTTAAATGATTTAAATCGCGGTGAGCACTAAAATTACTGGCACATTTTCAACGATACGCAAAGTGCAATGCACAGTGCGCCTGCGCAAGGGGAATAATGGCCGCGATTTAAACTTACAACTGCAGCCGCAAGAGGTCTCACGTCTCACCAATCATCATGCACATAACACGAGTGTTGCAATTGGCTTGGTGCTGATTTGCGATACGAATAAATGAAAAACTATGGAAATTTTACGAAATATGTACCATATGTACATTTTACGCTAGCAGCAATGAAATAATCACCTCGTATTATATTTATTAACAGAACACACCATATTTTATCAAATTGTATTTATTTCTTGCAATATATTTGTTTGAACACTCAAATGCGCAGTGCTTCTCGAAAAGTCACGACGCCTCCCGATGCGGTTTATGGTGTCGGTAAACATCGCCCATCGCGCCCATCGCTCTAAAATTCGTCCAAAAAGGTGGAAAATGGCAAGCAAACGTGCGCTAGTCACGGTAGGCACGACGCGTTTCGACAAGCTCATCGAGCACGCCCACAGCGACGCGATATTGAATAAATTGGAAGCGCTAGGCTTCACGGATATCACATTCCAAGTGGGCAACGGTAAAGGCGACATCGCCGAACGGACACACTCTGCAATCCAGCTAAATTACGTGCAGTACATTGACCAATTCACGGATGAAATTAGACGCTGCGATCTGGTGG
This sequence comes from Geostiba sp. GC000077, assembly GCA_030264215.1. Lineage (NCBI taxonomy): Eukaryota > Metazoa > Arthropoda > Insecta > Coleoptera > Staphylinidae > Geostiba > Geostiba sp. GC000077. The sequence goes on along the minus strand of JARJDQ010015368.1, from coordinate 1,782 downwards.
TGAGCCATGCAGGTGCCGGCACCTGCCTGGAGGTACTTACAGCAGGCACACCCTTGATTGTGGTCATCAACGAAGAGCTCATGGACAACCACCAAATGGAGCTGGCAGAACAGCTCGAATGCGACAATTATGTCTACTATTGCAACCCCAAGGGCTTGAAGAGCACGCTGGAGAGGAATCTCAAGGAGCTGAAGAAGTATCCGAGAGCCTCCAAGCATTTGTTTAGTAACTATTTGAATAAAGCGATGGGTTTTGTTTAAGTTAACTCACTGTGTACGCTTACCCAGTGTAAACGGTGAGAGATAAATTCGTTTTTCCTCTTGCCGCGCATGCGCTTTACAAGTGACTAGCGCTATCGCGACAATATTTTGTACAAAAAATACCGGGTGTTTTAAATGGGGTAAACGATAATTTATAGTTCTTCATACAAAATGACATTCATAAATGTACAAGGATGACGAAAACCGATGAAATTCCTGCTTTGCTTCTGCGTTGAGGATTAAACGAGTTTCTTGGCCTCGAAGAAGCTCTTCAGATGCTTCATCTGCCACGCACCCATGATTAGCAGCACGGCGGTTTGCGTAATGGACCACCAGACGACGCGCGAGTTTGTGCTTTCGCTCGTGTGCCTAAATCGCTCCTCGCGGAACTAAAAACAAAAAAACAAGGAGAAATATTAAACTTCCCAATCTTCCAATGTTATTTACCCTCTGATAGCTTTGTTCCTTGGTGATCTGATCCACCTGATCCAACAACTGACGAATTCGCAATTGCAACTCGGAGAGCTTCTCCTTCTGGACGACATCGCCATAGTTCACAGCGTGCTCGCCGACTTGAATGTCCAAGTGCACACGCAGCTGCGAGCCGCTGAACCAGGCCGTGCTGTTGGAGTACATGCAGATGACGTGCTCGCCGGGCGTGTGCGACGTGAACGAGATGCGCCCCTCCGAGCTGTAAACTCGCGACAAAATGATTTTGTCGTCGGGGTCGCGGATCTCCACGTGCATGCCGATGCCGGGTGATGATGGCATGAAGCCGCCGCTTCGGGGATCATACAATTCCACTTTGTAATTGACTAAAAACACACAAACAACATTATTCACATCAGGGAAACAATTCGTTGCAAACAGTATGTCTAGGAGCCTAGTTCTAGTTTATAATGTACTGATGTACTTTTGTTGAACAAATTGGGATGTGGTTTAAAAGACGGAAATACTCGGGAAATGCATAAAAGTTTTTTAGTTGGCACTAACCTAAAACATTGGTTTCATCCGGAATTTCCTCGATGAAGCACTTGCGCTCTGTTTCGCCGATGTGGAAGTATAGCGCATTGGTGCAACCGCACAGCGCGATGAGAAATAAACCTAAGCATTTTGCGTACGCCATTGCGTTGCGGGATTAAAACCAAAAGTGCATTCGATATTTCGATGTTTGTGCGGCCGCGACGTTCAACGTAAACGTCAGGCCAAGGACACGTCACGTTCATGTCAGCAACTCAGCACTCAACAACCAATCAGCATCGAACATTATCCACCAGTGCTGCCATCATCTGCAGCATATGTAACTATAACAATATTTAAAACTTATAATATTAATTAAGTTTTTATTTTATTTAAAAAATGTTTTCCGTTATGTCCTGCGTACATTTTCGAAGAAAAAAAACACTGCCATTGATGCCATAAGAGTTATTTATGAAATTAGTGTATAAATTCGTGTGTTAATTTCATGGATATGGCGCTTAGCCGCTGCGACGAACCGCTTCGTTGCGTCGCGCCGCGCGGG
>JARJDQ010015362.1:0-23112 GCA_030264215.1 Geostiba sp. GC000077 | reverse complement strand
TCTATGATATGTACGATTGGAAACATACATTCTATTGAATAAAGTCGACATAAATTTCTAAATGTTATGCCGCCCGCGGGGTTTGAACCCGGGATCTTCTGATCTACACTACCAAGTGACAACTTACGATAAACCGTGATAGCAACAAGTTAGATAAACACTGAAAATATTTTTTCTAAACTTAGAATTTAATTTTTCTTTGATGTTTCTCCTGTAGTGAAAGGTAAATTTTTAACATTTCTTAAGATATTTTTAGGGAAAAAAAGATTCAAATGATGATTAAAATATTCTAATTCATTCATTTGATTGCAGATACATGTATATACTGGTTGCTGATTATCATTGAAGCTTCACAAAAGGTACTAAAAATTATTATTTTCTTACATTTTATTGAGTATATTTAGTTTAGAATTAAATGATGAGTCAACTTAGGACACCTTACGATCAACCATGAAATAAACATAGTTGAAAAAACTGAATAAAGTAATACAAACTTAAATTTTCAATATCCCACTTGAAAAGTTTACTAAAATTCGAACTTTTAAATATTCCAGGATGTTCATACCTCATTGAATGCAACAGTTTTGTAGAATATGTAAGTATGTACGAGAATAAAGCATTTTTAAACCCTAAATACATTCGATTTCAATTTTTTTTCTATAAAAATGAATTCCTACACATTACACGTTCTTTTGTTGCACATTTTCATACGAAATAGTGCTCTCCGCCTGCAACAGGGGCCTCCACATACACCGTTTTGAGAATAAACTCTGATTTAGCTTGTTTGTTAAGTTGGCTAAAAATTTGGGTGCAACGGGTAGAAGCGCGGTGAGTGAAAATGACCGTTACCAGCAGGGATTCGATTCCGGCTGGGAGTTGGAACATTTACGACTATTCCGGCTTCAAAAGGCACTCGAGTGCTTATGGAGTATTGAAACTGACGGAATCGCGAGACATTTTTGATAAAATTCGTTACATTTTTGCATTTTCGAACATTTTAATGGTTAACTAGAGTAATCTTTTGAGGCGACTTTACGCAGGAATTAGCCAAGTGACTGGGGACATCGACTGCTGGCTCAGAAGTCGTGTGTTCGGTCCCAGTTGTTGGGGTCGAACTTTTTAAAATTTTTATTGTAACTTTTGCAACATAAAATGTCTGAATTAATTGTTTATTCAATATTTTATTGCAAACATCTTGTGTTGCTTACTTTCGCTGAAACGCAATAACATTAATTAAAACACATGTGCTCATTGTGTTTACTGTCTATATTTGCTAGCATTGCTAGCAATAAATAATATTATTGCACACATTCCCATAGTCCGAAATCCGACGAAAAACCAACAAAGAATAAATAATATTTACAGGAATTGCAAATCTTTGAGCACCCGACCAACATTCAGCACAATTTCATCCTTGAAGTCCCACTTCCGCCCGTCGAATTCCTGCCTGCCACATGCCTCCTTATCGGGACACTTTTCCAAATGCTGTTCGACATATCCATCCACTAAATTTATTTCATGCGAAGTGATTTTGTTATGCAGCGCAGCAAGCGCATAGTGATTGTGTATCGTAAGCATGGTTCGAGTGCTAAACAAACAGCGGATTCCCATTTGTTTATCCTTCACTCGCAATCTATACACACTTCGAAGAAAAGTAAGAAATTGCGGTATTTGGAACGACTCCTGATTCATGTCCACTAGTTCCTGTACATAGGGCACACGCTTGAATGAATAGCTATCTAGATCCTTAGGTGCGTCTTGGAGGAGTTCCAGGATTGACTTCTCCTTGGCAGGCATGATGATTTCATCTAATTCGAGAGGAATCACATAGTCGTAGTTGTACAAGTTGCGGAGTAGACAATCGTTGTAGGAGATGAGATCGAATTGCAGGCTGTAGGAAGAAGTCCTGTGGAACAGGTACTGAAGATAAGGAGTGTTGGGATCCTGTCTGCTGAGGGACATCTGCGCATAGCTCAAAAACCCTTCCCTGGAGTAGTAATCAAGGACTTTCTGCATTCGTATCGGGACGTGGTACACATTAATATACACATGCTGCAAGCCGAGGAGTTTTAGCCACTCCAACCATTCCACAAGTTGCAGGGACTTGTCCTGTACTTCAGACACGCCCTTAACACAAGCACATATTCTAGGCGCAGGATCAACATCGCTTTCAACTCGACCATAATGTTCATAGGTAACCTTCAAAAGATTCGTCGCTGTATCACAGGGTTTGTGCACGATGGACACTGCCTCTGGCACATGTGCATAGTCCTGCGGCAGGATGCACGTCAACATGTACGGATGGTACTCGCCTTTTATCGGTTTCAGCCAGTACTTCATCCAGAGGTAGTCCTGAGCAAACACCTGCGTCAACACAGGCTGCTCGGAAGCCTTGCTCCAAATCTGACAGTGCAGCTCCGGAAACACCAAGTCTTCACCATTTTCCACCTCCAAGGAAACCATTCCAAGAATCCGCACAACTGCCCCCAACGGATTCGAGGTCCTGTTGTCCAGATATGCTGCGTATAACTGAAGATCAGCCTCGGGAAGATTCAACACCTGCCAGTGCAGGTTCACAAAGTGCAGCTTCCATAAATGTGGAATCTTTGCACAGGTGGCATTGAATTGCAAAGTCCTTCCTTGCTTCTTCACCTGGTCGTACCAGAAGTACCCGGCGAGGTTCACCTGCTCCAGGGACAGTCTTTTATAGACGGTTTCTTCATCAATCGGAGCCTTTTCAACATCATCCACATCAAAAGGTAATCTGGACCTTAAGACATTGCTCAGGTGTGTTTGGATGGTCTTTACTGGAGTGTACCCTCTGAGCTGTGTCACTTCCACTATAAAGAGGAGACACACCAGGAGCAGAAAGACGATGATGCCCCAAATTACTTTCCGCCGTTGTCTCATGTCTCAGAATATGGGCCACCAAGGCCACAGACAAAACGAGACTGCAAGTCGAAACGGATCCACCTGATAAACACGTTATCATTGATTCAATACAGATAAAAAAACAACAACGTGGGAATAAATATTTGGAGGTATCGAAAATACTTTAGTATCACGTAGACTACATCAGCAATCAGGTGTGTGGAATGAGGCACAACCGAAAATGCCTCTTACTCTGCACCTGCGGCATTGTAGTGTTCCTCATCCTGAACTACATCATCTGGCGATGGGAGCGCGTGGCATGGAAGGACTACACGCACGTCAAATATTGGGAAGGACTCAGCGAACCAGATGAAATCGCCGCGTTGCAGCTCAAGCTCCCGAATGTACCTGTCAAGTTCTGGCATGCTCACCGGCAGTACGACATGAAGCTCAATGGGTCCTGTGCGCGGTTCCCAGATATAATGCAGATTACCTATGTTCATGAGTATTGGCAGCTGTTGGAGACGACGAAGGGTAATGTGAAACTCCTCGCGGCTTACCTGGATGATCGCACTTCAGGGAATACTGTGCTGCTGCTTGGAATGATTGATCGGAGGCATCCAGTGGAGATGACCACTTGGTGTCAGTTATGGTTCCACGATCGGAAGCTGCCTGTGATTGTCCCCGTTGAAGAATACTTTTACCTCTGGTATGATGCCTGGGGACAGAAGAAAGAGGGCGAGTTCCAGCCCTACCTCCTCTCTTGTAAGCTTCCACCGTCGATGAGCTATGCTGTACCTTCAGCGGTGTCCCTCACAGAGAACTATTGCGATACTGCGGATAACAGCCTCAGGGTACTCTATAACAAGCCTCCAGTAAAGAAGGGCTTTGCAGTGTGCACCAAAGGAGTTAACTTTGCCAATGACATCTCGATACGCTTAGTGGAATGGATTGAATACCTCCTGTTGCTAGGTGTGGACAAAATCTACATGTTCGATATCCTGGCAACACCACAAGTTGAGCATCTCTTCGACTACTATACAAAGAAAGGTGTCCTGGAGATTGCACCTCTGATGCTTCCTCAGGTCCAGCTCAATGAACCGTATCTTCAGCACATGTACCTGGAACACGACTCGAACGTTCAGGCTGAGGTCATTCCTTACAATCAGTGTTTTCTACAGCACATGTACGAGTATGAATACATCGGGATCATGGACACTGATGAAGTGATAGTGCCCCAGCTAGGCATGACCTCCTGGAGGGAGCTCGTCAATAGGGCCAAGGGACGAGCGGAAAAAGAAAACGTCTTCCCCGGTTCGTACATCGCACGGAATTGCTACTTCTTTGAGAACGCCACGCTGAAGAATGTCCAGCCCAGCTTCCCCGTTGAGGAGTTCAAGGAGTACAAGCAAACTCTCGAAGGCCTTGATATACCAGATTACATGCACATGTCTCAGAGGGTCTTCAGGTCCAAGAACTGTTCACAACCTGGATACTACATCAAATCAATACATTCCACTGAAGCAGTGGTAGCTGTACATAATCATTATAATCTAAAGGTGAATGATGTCAAGGAGTGGATCAAGTACGATTTTCTCTTGGAGGAAGGGTACATGCATCACTACAGGAATGGTTGCCCTGGGGAATTGCGTTCAGTGTGTTACACGAACTTTCAGCGCAGCTTTCAATATGATGATGCTATACTGCTTCACTATGAGGCATTGAAGAAGAATGTCGTGAAAGCCTTAGATGATCTAGGATACTTTTAGAAAGGGTCTAATTTTAAAATAATTTATGTTCAATAAAGGTCCATCACATGTGAGCCAACAAAAAATGTACACACCACCTATATTTTATGCCTAAAACTCTATGAGATGGTTTGTTCCGATACGTTTTCAGGTATAGTGATCAGTCCCTGAATAGCGCTCTGCTTGCTGGGCCTTAAGCCGCAGTTTTGAGCAATATGGTTGATGTCAGAGATCAGGTCGAGATTCTCCAGAATACTGACATGATTGCCTTCGTAGAACCTCACTGGGACATCACAACCAACGACGACAGACAGTCCGTAGTCTTCCTCCATGTCTATCATACTGGAATTCGTGGGTCTGAAGAGTAACACTTTGGATTCCAGGGTACCGAAACTTGGTTCATAGGCGTAGATCGCCTTCATTCTTTTGAACGCCGCATGGCATACTTTCTTCATGTATTCTGGACGATGGGGCAGCTGCTTTGGGGCGACTGCTAAGGCGGCATCAATGCGTTGATCATAGCTGTCGCATTGAAGCATTTGACTTTTGTACTTGCCGATGACATCGTAGGGCAGGTACACAGACATGAGGGAACAGAGCAGGGATGTTTGGAACTCTGCTTCTGTGGTTACCACGAGCTGATTCCGAATGAGCTCCTTCATCAGTGTTGGTGCCCCATCGAGAAGAATAAGTGTACCTTTGAATCCCAGTTTTTCTAACTGGGCCACTACTTCTAATCCCACTGCTGATCCGAACGAATGGGCCGCAATGCAAAACTCTGATCTGATATGGTCCTTCATAATCTCAACTTGGTTTCTCGCCATTTCCTGGATGGTATCTTCAGGCTGAGTGTAGCAAAACTGCATGGAGATGGTAGATATCAACAGGTGTTCCCGCATCGGATCGAATAACTGTGCCATGCCCTCGATGCCAGGTAAGAGGAAGAGTTTCACATGCTCAGTGTCTTCCTCCCTCATTGGAATACCTTGCACCAAGTGAATGAAGGGTATTTCGGCTTCGGATTCATTTGCGATGTACCTGAGCAAGACCTTGACACCTTTAGGGAGGTCTTCCGGTGAATCCTGGAGATCTGTGTGTTTCTGCGTTGCAATCTCTCGCAGCCTCGAGAATGTCATCCCGCGAATATCCTGCGGTGACAGGAACACATCATACTCTCTCTCCAGGGTCTGTTTGATTTCCACGGCCATCATGGAATCCATGCCCAGCTCAGGGAAGGAAGAGTGCAAACTTACAGTTTTTAAATCTCGGACTCCTAAAATGTTTACTACAGCATCAACAATGTTGTTAGCACCACCGGATCCAGTTTTCTTCTCCGCAACAACCATACTTCCTACAATGGGCGCTTTCTGTATCAGGAAACTGTCTAAAGCGTCAAGACAAGATGCTATTTTTTGTTGAAGAGTTCCCCCTATTACCAGGTCAGTGCTTTCTTCTTGCATGTCCGCTACCAGGCCCACATCTCCGATTGCACCCCATTGGATGGCCAAAGCAGGAAGACCATCCGCAATACGCTGCTCACAAATCCTTTCCATGATGGAATTGGCCAAACCATAGTTGGTCTGACCTGCGTTACCCCTTCCACAAGACACGGAAGAAAACACTACGAAGTGTTCCAAGGCAGGACATAAACTGCGACTGACCACGTCCAAATTTTCTGTTGCCTTTGCTTTAGGGTCAAGGACAGTTTTAAAGTTTTCCAGGGTTTGGTTCTCGAACAACGAATCTTTTAACAGGACAGCTAAGTTGAAGATAGCTGCAATTGGATGGTCAGTTGAGGAGGACAAAAGACTTTTACATCCTTCCAAAGTACTAAGGTCATCTGTAACGACCTTGATTGTGGTTCCATAGGTCCGCCAGGTTTGCAATCGCAATTTTTGATAAGCGGTTGTGAACCCTCTTCGGGAATTGATGAGAATATGACGCGCACCCCGAAGGACTAACCAATCAATGAGTTCGAGGCCAAATCCACCTAGACCTCCATTCACCACGTAGACCTGTTCTGGCGCACAGTAAAACCGTGCCTGCGCTTTGAAGCTTTGAACCTTTGGGATTTGTATCACCTCCAATTCCTCTTTCCGAACTTCAATGACCACTTTTCCAGTGTGCTTCCCAGCTGCCATGTACCTGAATGCTTCTTCAAGCTGATTCTTTTGGAAGCAAGTTGTTGGTAAAGTCTTGATATACTTCAGATTGATACCTTCTTGAAGGAGGGCACTCAATGCTCGCTTTACAATAGGTTCTGCTTCAAATAGAGCATCTAACATTACTCCATGGTAGACACCTTGCTTCTCAACAAGGTCCAAGGAGAGTCTGGAGTCCGCAGCCAGGTCATACTTTCCAATCTCTACAAACCTTCCACCCTTCCTGAGACATTGTACAGAAGCCTGTAGTTTTTCATCCGCCAAGGAATTCAACACCAGATCCACACCCTCATTACAGGTGTGCTTCATTATCATCTGCAGGAAGCTCACATCTCTGGAGTGTCCAATATGATCATCCCTGATGTGCGGGAAGGTATTTTTAATGTATTTCTTCTTGTCTTCAGTACCAACTGTGACGAAGATCTCACACCCAAAGTGGGTTGCGACATGCATCGCCGCATGACCCACTCCTCCAGTGGCAGAATGTATGAGGACAGACTCACCGCGCCTGAGACCTGCTCGTTGGACCAATCCATAGAGCACTGTACCATAGACGGCTGGTATCGTTACAGCATCCTTCATACTCCACTCATCAGGAACCATCCAGAGAAGATTAACATCACCAGCAACCAGCGTTGCCATTGCATTGCGAGTCATCATGCCCATAACTCGGAGACCCTCTGAGGTCCTGCCTGCATACTCAAACCCTTGGACACAGTCCTGTTCCAACCTGTTCCTTGTGACTACATCAGCTTGAATTCTTCCGGTGGCTGTCATTATATCACGGAAGTTAATTGCAGCGTAGTACACGTGAATCAACTTTTGCTCCGGCTGCAGGTTAGTAGCACTCGTAAGTGGACCTTGAATCCACTTCAGGGATGAGAGATCACCACGATTTGTTACGTTTACAAAGCAGTGTTCAACATCAACGTGACTTGAAGACGCTGGGAGTTTGAAATGCCTATAGGAGCCCCAATTGTTCCCTCGAAGAATATTCACTGCCAAGTTCTTAGCGATTTGGTCCTTAAAAACGGAGTCTTCAACCGTAAAATTGGATCCGGAAGGTAACCAGAACGAGGTCAGCCTTTCTGACAGTCCTGGCTCTCTACGCAAGCAATTGGTCAAGCCTAAAATACCACTTCCAGGATCTTTAGACCAGAGTATAATGGGATCATCATTTTGTAGATTACCCTGAAGAGGATCAAACCATTCCATTGCTTTTACTTCAATTACTTGGTAATTTTTTACAGCTGTTTTTGCTTTAAGCATCACCAATTTGTAATGCTCCGTGAAATGGGATGCGATACTAATAAAACCTTCAATCTTCACACTGTCCCTGTTGAGATCTTCAATAGAAATAAGAAAACCTCTGGGTTTCAACACAGTGATCAATGCTCTGGAGACTTCAAGTTTTCTAGACAAATCCTGCGCAATCCCAAAGTAACAATCAAACTCTGTATTGATTTTCTTGTCCTCGACAGTGATGCCATGTCCAGGATTAATGTCCCTGTTGCTGAGAATAATTAACTGGGCCTTGACCACAGGTTGATCTTCCAAGGCCCTTTTCACATGCTGCGATAGACAAAGTAAATCACCTTTTAGTGGCTTCTCATCCAGGACTTCAACTGACTTCAGATTTACAATCGGTTCATTCTCCAGGGCAATCTGAACAAACTGCCTCAGTACATCTTCAACAGGTTGTTGCATAGTGGTCACATACGGGCTGAATTTGTAGCTCTCCAGAACTGGATCTGCCTGCTGACGTTTTGCAATGGAGGTAGCCCAGAGTCCTCGCACTTCAATCCCACCGCACCGAATAATGTTCATGTCCTTGTAGAAATAAACAGGTACATTTGGGGCTTCTTCAGGGTTACGTACAAAGGACTTTGCTGTAGTGATATGCTTTGCGCTATCGATCAATATTTTGGCAATTCTTATCGGAACGTAGAGGTTCCTTGTATCTTCAGAGAGGATTTGCATCTGTAACATGCAGTCCATCAAAGGGATCCAGTTACCTGTCCATGCGATCTTCCCCATGGTAGTCTTCAAATTGCACATCTTCAGTGCTCTGAAGTCTCCTTTATAGTTGTAGCCTCGAAGACGTAGTTCTTTATAGATGCTCTTTTCAGTAAGATACTGCAATTCAGACAAGGGTTCTTGGGGTGTGCTCAGAGGTCGCCACTCTTCAGCCATGTCCAGATCTTCGTAGACTTTGCCAGTGACAACTTGTGAACCACCTTCGACGATCTCAAAGTACCCGGATCCTTTGCGAATGTTCAGGATCAATTCTAACAAGCCTTTTGTTGGTACTGTACATGCCCTGAGAAACTTTACATCTTCGAACACAATCTTCATGTCAGTGGTGAGTTTACCCACTACTCTGGCAAGTGTTTCCCAAATGAGGATTAGGTAACCAGTGGCTGGGAACAAGCAGCGACCATCGATGACGTGTCCTTTGAGAAAGGACCATTCATCGTCTCGGAGACTCAACTCAATAACGCGTTGCCCTGATTTGGTTTTATCTTCAGCTTTGTACACGGTGACGAACCAGTTTTTACTGTGGTCCCATTTGATCAACGGGGAGATCATCGCGGTGCCCCTGCCGACGGGCCAATGAATCTTCGGATAGATATTTTCCAGAGCAAGATCGTAACCTTCTTGGTAAACGTTTCCAAGTCCCTGAAGAAAACCCAACAGAGAATCAACTTTTGGATCTATTAATTGAATAAATTCTCCAGCTTGTTCCTTGGGAATGTTTCCGATTACAAGTTGAATGTGTTCTTCGTCTTCCTTGATTAAAGTCTCAATGTTTTGGTCCTTTTTGGATGTGAGAAGCTTCAATAGACACTCCTCAAGGGTAAATTTTGACAAGGCATATGATTCAGCTAATTTTCCAGGAGGATCAAGTCCAACAATAACGTCAGGTTCAATATTCAACTCTTTCAGAATCTGGTAAATACCAGAATGCAGAATAAAAGCCCCCAGATGGGTATTTTGAAAACTCTCCATCAGATTGTTTGCCTTCAAGAAGTTCTGAACCCTTTTTACGTGCGCTGCAAACAAGGGAATATTAAAGAGATGTCGTCCAAATTTTAGGTGATCTTCCAGTGAACCAAAGATTAACTTTAAGTGTTTATTATCCCCGGCATGTTTGTAGGTGGATTTCATCAACGTGCCTTGTTTAGTCAGCACCAGAAATCCGCGGTAACAATGACCCAAAATAGTATGTTGGAAGGCTTTCTGCAACAAGACAATGTGCTCATGGTCAAAATGCCCCTGAACATTATCCATCAAATGTGCAAGGGCATCATGGGTGCGACCACTCAAGCAAACCAACCGTGGAAGGGCATCCCCACACGGTTGCTTCTGCTTCATGTTCCAACGAAGAAGCAGGTGACTATTTGCACCTCCAAACCCAAAGCTGTTAATGCCAATTATCCCTTTGTCATCCGGCAGTGGGGTTTTCTCACTGACCACTCTCATGCGACCGGCTTCTAAAGCCTCTACACCTTGACGCGGGGTGCTGTAGTGAATGTTCGGTGGGATTTGCCCTGTCTCAAAGGCCAAGACCACTTTCACAACGGAACACAGCCCTGAAATTGGCTCGTTGTGTCCGATGTTGGATTTGACCGAACCGATCAACAGCGGACGGTTACGATTCTTGCAAAAGATCTCGTCCAGAGTTCCGAGTTCCTCCGGGTCGCCAACTTTTGTCCCAGTCCCGTGGGCTTCCACATAGGTCAGAGCAGAAGAGTCAACGCCACATTCCTGATAAAAGTCTTCGAGCAATACTTTTTGGATCTTTCCGGAAGGATAGGTAATCCCTTGCTCTTTGTAGCCATCACAATTAGTCTTGCTGTGGACGATCTCAGCGTAGACCCTGCGAGCGTCTTTGGACTTCTGTAGAATGATCACGGAGATAGCTTCAGACCTAGCGTAGCCATTCGCAGAGTTATCAAAGGACTTACAAGCCCCATCCAGGCTAAGCACTCCAAGTCTTGCAAACTGTAGCGAAACAACAGGATGCAGACAGAGATTACACCCGCCCACAATGGCCATGTTACAGTTACCCTCCTTGACAGCCCTGTAAGCATGTTCCAGGGCAAACAGGGAACTGGAACAGGCTGTATCAGTGATGAAACTCTTCCCCTGGAGGCGGAACCAGTAGCTGATCCTTTTCGCCAGCATCGAGCGAGTGCAGCCCATGATTCCATACTTTTCCGGATCCAGATTCTCGTAGAACGAAGTCTTCTCCGACTCCGAGAAACAGGCCCCGATAAAAACACCAGTGTCAGTTCCACGCAGCTCATGAGGATTGATACCAGCATCCATCACAGCTTCAAAGGTACGCTCCAAGAGCATGCGACACATTGGGTCCATGGTGTGCGCTTGCCGTTGGTGCACACCGAAGAACCCAGCATCGAACTTTTCCACCAGATTGACCTTTCCAGTGCGTTGAGGGATTTCCGCATGCGTTGCTGCCCAGCGACGCTCATCATCGCTGACCAGATCGATTTTGTTGAAGAGATTGTCTCGGAATTCGTGGATGTCGTCGGAATTTGGAAAACGACCAGCCATCCCTAACCAGGAATCAATAAAAACCAAAACGGAGGGAATAGTCTAAGAGCAAGACTCACCTGATATGACAATAGCCTCGCCTGAAGGCATTTCGTCAAGTTCTGCAGATATTTTTGGAGTTGTCATTGTAGAATGGTTCAGCAACACTTGAACAGTGTCTTTTGACCCTGCTTCTCTTTCATTTTATAGGTGTTGTGGCAAAAATTAGCCCAGACTATAATTGGGTCACAGTGCACAAGTTTCAAAAATATACAATGCACATTGTCCTTAACATTTTTGCGTCTACCGGAACAATAAAATGAATAATTAATTTCCTGAGCACACGAACACAGTTCAAGTTGAAGTTCAACTTTTTTTTGGTGCTGATCCTGTATAAATAGTGCTTTGAGCAATTTAGAATCGTTTAGAGGTGATTAGCATGGCACAGGAAGAGCCTGTGGAATCCTGGTTGCAGGCTGGAAGAGTCATCGCCAGCCCACTTCAGGGAGAAGATGTCGTCATTACTGGTAAGTGCTCGCTCCAACCGTAAAGAATGAAGCTAAATGCAATAAAATTAAGGTCTTGCTGGTTGTTTCCCCGAATCGGACAACATCTACGAGTTCCGAGACAACCTGGCCAACAAATCGGATATGGTCACCAATGATCATCGCCGTTGGGAAGCCATTCATCCCGAAATTCCCAAGCGCGCCGGTAAAATCTGGAACGTTGAAAAGTTCGACGCTGGGTTCTTTGGTGTGCATCAACACCAGTGCGATGCTGTGGACCCACTCTGCAGAATTGTCATGGAGAAGTCTTTTGAGTGTCTTCTGGATGCTGGCATCAACCCGAAAGAACTAGAGGGCACGGAGACAGGGATCTTCGTGGGAGCTTGTGCTTCGGAATCGGAGAAGTACTGGTTCTACGATAACTGCGCCAAGGACGCGTTTGCCATTACAGGATGCCATCGCTCCATGCTTGCGTCGCGCGTGGCGTATGCTCTGAAGCTTCAAGGACCTGCTTTTACCATGGACACAGCGTGCAGCTCATCGTTCTTTGCCTTTGAGCATGCGTACCGGGCGATTCGCGAGGGGCGCTGTGAACGCGCTATTGTCGCCGGAGCGAATCTCTGTCTGCATCCGTATGTGACCTTGCAATTCTCCAGATTGGGTGTTCTAAGTCTGGATGGGGCTTGTAAGTGTTTTGATGATGCAGCGAACGGGTACACTCGCTCTGAAGCAATCTGCGCCATCTTGCTACAGAAGTCGAAGGAAGCAAAAAGAATCTACGCTCATGTGGTCCATAGCAAGGTCAATGCAGATGGTTACAAAGAACAAGGTATCACCTATCCATCAGGGGACACCCAAAAGAACCTTATTAGAGAAGTCTATGAAGAGTGTCAAGTGCATCCGAATGATATCACCTACATGGAAGCGCATGGAACTGGAACAAAGGTCGGGGACCCTGAAGAACTGAAGGCCATCGATGAGATCTTCCTCAGGGATAGGGATCGCCCCTTGTTGATTGGATCTGTGAAGAGTAACATTGGACATACTGAACCTACATCTGGACTGTGTTCGATTAGCAAAGTCATTCTTAGTTATGAGGGTGGTAAGATTCTGCCGAACATGAACTTTAAGAATCCGCGAAAAGGGATTGAGGCGCTTGCTAATGGACAGTTGAGAATTATCACTGATAATACAGATTGGCCTGAAGGGAAGGAACATGGGCTTGTGGGAATCAATAGCTTTGGTTTTGGAGGTGCCAACTGCCATACTATCCTAAGATGGCATGAAAAAGTCAAGAGCCAAAGGCAACTTCAGGAAGAGCACATTCCTACGCTGATTTGTGTCAGTGGCAGGACTTCAGAGTCTGTACAAATTATTCTTGATGACCTTAAATTAGAACAGCAACACGGAGACCGGGAATATGTTAGATTATATCATGAAATCTTCAGGATGAATATCCAGGACCACAATTATAGGGGGTATTTGCTTCTGGGGAAAAGGCAGAAGGTTGAGGATATTAAGTGGTATCCACAGGTACAAAACCTTAAGCTGATCTATCATTTTGGTGACTTCAATTCAGAAATGAAAAGTCCCATAGACCTTCTTAACATTCCACTGATCAGGAAGCAACTTTGGAATGGATTTGATGCAGAATCAACAATTAACTGGCAAATTTTAATAGTTACGGTTTTTAAACAGTTAGGTGTTGAACCTGATGACCTTATTGGTCCTAATTCAGATTTGATTGATCTTTATATCAAAGAAGTGCTTACATTGGAGGAAGTATTGAAGAATGCATCTGAAATAGATTTTGAGCCTTATCAAGACCCTTCACAGGATTCTATACTGTTAAATTTTGGAATACCAGAACCCAAAATGATCAACATCTTTTCTACGCCTCATTCAACAGTCAACAACTTTTTCTTAATGCTTGGGAACCTCTACAATGCAGGTGTTAAAGCTTTAAAGCTCCACTTGTTCTATCCACAAGTTGACTTTCCTGTATCAAGGGGCACACCAATGATCTCACCCTTAATTAAATGGGACCACAGTCGTGATTACTTCGTTACAAAGTACCGCGCGCAAGACATCATCAAAACTGGATTTGTCTACATGGCCTTGGATCTAAAGGACGAATACTGGAAGTATCTCTCTGGACACGTTGCAGATGGTCGTAATCTCTTCCCAGCAACAGGTTACTTGACCCTCGTGTGGGATGTGCTTGGGATGATCACTGGCAAGATCACCAGCAACATGAAGATTGTCTTCGAGAACGTGAAGTTTATGCGAGCGACAAATATCCCACCAAAAGGCACTTTATTCTTCACCATTATGGTGCAACGTGGTACGGGGAACTTTGAGGTGATCGAAGGAGGTGTTGCCATTGTCACAGGGACTATTCGAGAGTTGGGCGAGTCTGAGCAGTTGCTTGAAATGGACATACCGCCTGATACTGAAGTGACCATGAACCAAAAAGATATCTACACTGAGCTGAAGCTTCGTGGTTATAATTATCGTGGCGCTTTTAAGGGTTTGGATAAGGTGACGGTGACAGGTACAAAAGGAGTGATTGAATGGACTGGAAATTGGGTCACGTTTCTTGATAATATGCTCCAGATGGAAATTTTGCAAGTAGATACGAGAAGTCTGTATGTTCCTACTGGGATTCAACGGTTGGTCATTGATGCCTTGGGACATTCTAAATTGGGTGAGGAGAAGAGTCAAATCCCCGTATGGGCCTACAGAGATCTTGGAACTGTCCGTTGTGGATACATTGAATGTCGAGGAGTTATGGCCAAAGTAATCAACCGCAAAAAGTTACCGGAACCTGTTCTGGAAAGATATGTCTTTGTTCCAAATGAGACAAGCTTAGATGTAAAGGAATCTTTAAGGGTTGTAATGCAGGTGGCACTGGAAAACTATCCACTGTTCAAGTTAAAGATTATCGAACACATGGAACATTTTGAGAAAGAAGACATTGAACAGAAATCTGTAGTGCACTATATTAGGGACGCTTTGAACGACCTCCCTTTAATTGAAGCTGATCTGAGAATTTTCACCTCAAAAGAGATCGATTCTGTTCGCACGAAAATGATTATTACGGAGGACAAGAACCTCGGTGCTGAACATGATTGCTACATGGTTATTTTGCATGAGGAATTTAAATACAGCCCGGAAAAAATTGTCAAGGTTTTGAAACCATATGGATTCCTAGTTGTGAAAAGAGATGATCCCGATGTTCCAGTAATACCAGGGTTTAATTTGTTTTTGACACATAAAATCTCCTCTGGGTTCCTTCTGTTGTACCAACGCCAGAAACCTGAAGTAGAAGCTACATTCATAGAATATCTAGAAGATCAGGAAGGTGATGTCTTAGCTAAAGTGCAAAAAGTCAAAGAGAAGAAGAACATTGTCCTCTACACTTGGCACAAGATTAATGGCTTGTTGGGTTTCACCAACTGTATGAGGAAAGAACCTGGAGCGGGCACCAATGTAAGTTGCTTCATTCTGGATAAAATTGTTGATGATGCATTCTTCAGGGATCAACTGAAAAAGCAAATGGCTATTAATATTTTACAAAATGGCCACTGGGGAAGCTACAGACACTTGACGTTAAATAAAAATGCTGCAATGGTTGAGGTAGATCATGCCTATGTAAACGTGACCATTAGAGGTGACCTATCCAGTTTGGCATGGATTCAAGGCCCAATTACCAAAACAGATGAGAATGTGATCAACGTTTACTACGGTGCTGTAAACTTCAGGGATGTGATGACCGCTGGTGGAAGGGTGTCTGTAGATGCTATTACCAATGACCGTATGGAACAGGAATGTGTGCAGGGTTTTGAGTATTCTGGATATGATTCAAGCGGTAGACGAGTGATGGGCATGTTGACTTCTGGAGCGTTATCTACTCTCGTCAATCCTGATCCAAATATGCTCCTACCAGTGCCAGAACATTGGACTTTGGAGGATGCCGTAACTGTTCCAGTCGTCTATGGTACTGTGCTCTTTGCGTTCTTCATGCGCGGTGGGGGTTTATCTGCCGGACAGTCTGTGTTGATTCACTCAGGGACTGGAGGTGTTGGCCAAGCAGCCATTGCCATTGCACTCTTCTATAAATGCCAGGTTTTTGTTACCGTTGGTTCCAAGGAGAAGAAAGCATTCCTTCTAAAGAAGTTCCCGGTGCTTCGAGCTGAGCATATTGGTCACTCCAGGGATACAACCTTTGAGAATCTTGTAATGAGTCGTACCAAAGGAAAAGGCGTTGATATTGTCCTAAATTCCCTGGCTGAAGAGAAACTTCAAGCTTCTTTGAGGTGTTTGGGCAATAACGGACACTTTTTGGAAATTGGCAAGTATGACCTTGCGATTGACAATCCATTAGATGCGGAGTTTCTTCAGAAAGGGATCTCCTTTCATGGGATCATGTTAGATGGGCTGTTCAAAGCCCAAACGGCTACAAAACATTTCCTCATGGGCTGCCTGCACAAAGCAATTTTGAAAGGAGCTGTTGTTCCTTTGGAACGTACCACGTTTGATAGAGACGACCTCGAAAAGGCCTACAGGTATATGTCTACTGGGAAACATGTAGGGAAAGTGGTTATTAAAGTCAGGGACGACCCAAAGAATCCAAGACTCTCAAAAGACTCTCAATTCCTAGCGATACCAAGGTATTACTGTCCGAAGGAAATGAGCTGTTTGGTTATTGGAGGTTTGGGAGGATTTGGGTTGGAGTTATGCGACTGGTTGGTACTTCGCGGATGCAGGAAACTCTACATTACTTCAAGGAGTGGCGCAAAGACAGGTTACCAACATCTAAGAGTGCAATTGTGGAGGAGTTATGGCTGTGAGGTTATCATCCTTATAGAAAATTTGTACACAGCAGTTTCATGCACCAAAGTTCTTGAAAGTATTCTGAATTTGGACGCCATTTTTAATTTGGCTGCTGTACTACACGATGGCCTTTTAGAGAAGCAAACGAAAGAACAACTGGAGGAGGTCATACAATCCAAGTATCTCACTACAAAATGGTTGGATATCCTCAGTAGGACTTTGTGTCCTCAGTTGAGACACTTTGTTGTCTTCTCATCCGTTTCCTGTGGCAGGGGTAACATTGCTCAGGTAAACTATGGACTTGCAAACTCCCTAATGGAGAAACTAATCGAATCTAGGAAAGAAGACGGGTTTCCAGCTTTGGCCATTCAGTGGGGATCCATTGCAGATGTGGGCCTGGCAGCTGAATTAATCAATGACGATCTGAACGAGAGACCAATAGGAGGAACATTGCCCCAGAGAATTTCCAACTGTTTGATGCTCGTTGACCAATTCATGGCTCAATCGGAACCTGTAGTTGCTTCAATGGTAGTTGCTGAGAAGCGCGGATCTTTATTCATGGCGGGTAACATGGTTGATACTGTCGTTAACATTTTGGGAATCCGCGATCTGAAGACTGTCAGTCATCACTCAACACTCCCTGAACTGGGCATGGATTCAATGATGGCTGTGGAGATTAAGCAAACTCTGGAGAGAGAGTATGAGGTGTTCCTTACCGCGCATGACATTAGAACGTTGACATTTGCTAAACTTCAAGAACTGCAGAGTGAGAAGAACCCTCTACAGGGAACTGATGGTAAGAAACTGGCCAAGTTGGATAATGTCAAGCTTCTGTTGCGCTTCATTAACGATGAGAAGTGTTCTAAACAGGTGACTGTACCTTTGAAGAGTGCTCTTAGCACTAATGACGGTAAAACCACACAGAAGGTATTCCTCTTTCCTGGTGTAGAAGGATTTGCAAGCATTTTAGAACCCTTATGTTCCAAACTACACTTTGAGACTATCGGCTTACAATTTACTTTTGATAATCCTCCAGATACACTACAAGACATGGCCCAGCTCCTGGTACCGTATATCTTACCCCACCTCCAAGACAACAAACAGTTTTGTCTAATAGCCTATTCCTTTGGCTGTACCGTTGCTATTGAGCTAGCTGCGATATTAGAAGAGTCCTTTGGCCTGCAAGGTCAAATAATTCTCATCGACGGTGCCCATGATATGATGCTCAAGTTGACACACCTGCAGACCAACGTTAACTCACCAGCTGAGTTTGAGACCTCCATCTTATGCAACATCTTTACTATTTACATGCCCTTGGAAATAGTGGATGCTTATAAAGACGAACTTCTTCAGATGACCAGCTACGAGGAGAGGGTCAATTTCGTACAGTCCAAGAGTCCAGAAGCACAATATAGTAAGGAGTACATTAAGAAGGTCTGCATTGCCTTTCACAAAAGGGTCAAGGCAGTGTTAACCTACAAGAAAACCAACTACCTTTTAAACAGTCAGATTATTCTGCTGAAGCCTTCAAGGCAAAGTGTCCTGGATATTGAGGACGACTACAGTTTGCATGAGCATTGTCGTGGAAAGGTTCAGGTGAAGGTCTTTGATGCAGATCACTACTCGATCCTGGAGAATGACAACGTCGCCAGGGAAATAGACACATTACTAAGTCATCAAATGAAGAAGACCCTAATTGAGGTCCAACCTCAAGCACAGATCCCAGTGAAAACGCGTTGATTTTATTTCGGTGTGATTTTATATACAAACAAAAAGGTTGTGGTATAACTGTGGTGGTTATGGTAAAACTGGAATAAATGTTGACCCCTACTGGAATCGTCGTTGTATGATCGCCCGAGACTTGGGCAGGTGACATCCCGACACATTATGCACCACCTCATTGAATCCTCGCTTCTCGATTGCTTCCTCAAGTTTCTCAGATATTTGCTTTTTCACCATGACCTTTTGCAGTGTATCAATGACGTCACTCACCAGGGCCTGTTCCACGCACAATGGACAAGGGTCCTTGGTAACCAGATCGGTGATCGTTATAATATTATGCGACATTTTGTCCTCGTGAATCATCTCCGGCCTCCTGTGCTTCTTGATGTCCTTGTAGTACACTGTAACGATCATATCGTTCACCTTTTGTTCAAGGATTTTCAGGTACATCAGTGCATTATGAATGTTAATGACGCTATTATCACCAAGGAGCTCCATGAGTGGGGCATTCGAGCACCTGCACAAACTGAAGAGACCTGCGATCCCATTCAGGAGCTCGTTAAGAGTGACCTCGTTCTGTTTAAAGTTGGTGTCCGCTTGATCCGCATCTGCCTTGGTGGTTTCAAAGGCTTCCTCAAGCTGATCCAGGGTCTCCTGCTGGTATTTGGAATAGTACTCATTCTTGGCCCTCGCAGCGTCAATTCGCAGGTGGAGGGCGAGCACATCATCGCTGAGGAACTCCATCTGCCTGTTCAGCTCAGTAACATAACGGAATTTGGAGAAGTTATTCACCTCGTTGATGCAGAACATTTCCGCGACGATTTTAATGTTGGACTCGCCCATAAACTCGCGGATATTCTCAATGATTGTTTCGTAATTCTCCAACAACACCTGCATCTCCCTGCGTTGCAGTTCCCTGCGTTCCAACTCCTTGAGCATGACATCCCGCATAATCCTGCGTTGACCTTTGGTCGTTAGAAAGTCCTGTAGCTTATCCCCATAGTCAATCTGTCGTTGAATGTTGGTCATCTCCGAAGTGTGACTGAGATATTCATTGTAGGCCTTGGTCCTGAGCGCGGTCAACTTCTGACACCATTCCTCCCGCTGATCATAGGCGATGGTGGCTTGCTCAATCAGATCCAGCATGAACTTCTTCCCATGGGACAGGTTGTTGCACAGACGGTCCCAGGACTTGTTGAAGTTGGCGCGTTCAATCAGGAGGTGGTCAATCTCCTCACGCAGCTTGCGATTCTGAGCAATGGTGGTGCAGAACCTCTTCGTCGCCGTGTCCAACTTATTCTCCAACGCTTCCAACGTGCTCTGCTCCTCGTAGATCTTCGCAGTGCATTGGATCTCCGTGAGGGTTTTGGATCGCAGCTCAATGATGCTTTTCTTCGCCATTGTGATCTGACCATCGAGCTCGTTCAAATAAGCCTTCTCGCGTTTGATCTCACACTTGAACCGTTTGTGCTCCTCGAGGAGCTGCTCCAATTGCTTGGCGACCTTCTGGTCATTGCGGGCGTTTGTCGCCGAGGCAGCTACGCCCAAATCAGTGAGGATCTCAACGTACTCCTTCTTCAGGATGTTGATCACCTTGCGCTGCTTTTGGCCACCGCCACCTCGTTGTACCTTGCGGTCGCATTCCAAAATGTGATATTGCCTTTGAAATCGCAACAACTGCGTCTCCGTCTGCAGCTCCAGTTTGTATCTGTCCTCAGCGGTGAGGATCTTCTTCTGTCTCTTCAGGGACGCCATCATATGTGTGTGTGTAAAATGTGAGCAAAAAAACCGTCACCCTTTGGTGACAACTCCACTGACAACTCAGGAAACAAATTGCTGTTGCCTTGGTGAATGGCGGGAAAATATGGGAAAATGAAAATCGCTTTCATCTTCGCTAATTGCGTTTGGCGTCAGGGCCGTTGGGTCCTTTGCGAGTTTTCGCGAGTAACGAAATTACGATGGCAGAGGGCGGCAGAGGGCGGTGGATGTTTATTGCGTGCGGACGTTTTACAGAGCTGAGTGAGCTGTAACTAACTGCGCGCTGCGTTGCTTTGTTAACGCCGCGACGGGAAATTTCCCGCGTGGAAAATTATTGCCCTAAAGACAAAATAGCTGTGCATAACACTATGGGTGCAATGTGTATTATAGTATCATTATTGGTTAAAAATGTTACATATCGTATTTTGCCATTTACCAGAATGTGGCTGTTAAAACCCTAGGGCAGTAAAAAATAATTCTATATTTCTAACATAAGGAGGCGCCAGCTACAGCAAAAACTAAAACCAATATTTTCTTTTCGAAATTGGCACTAACCTTTGTTAAATCGGCAGTAAAAGGAAATATCGGTTTTTAATTGTCTAGGCAGTAAAGTAAAAGACGTGAGCAACAAACGAACAAAAAGAAGAAAAGATCGTCTCGGCAAATATTTTCCAATTTCTAAATAAAAAAAATCAACTTTACTGCTTGACACAAATAATTATTTTACTCTCCTGTAAACTATACTATAAAATTAGCTCTTATTGTGCAATTTTTAAGGGTATTTTTGTTTCTGGAAGATTGCAAAGTTGAAAGTTTATTTGAAGGTTTTATCACAAATCGATCATCATCGAAAAAATCGTCACTAAAGTTGGTTAAATTCGAATTAAAAGAAGAAAGTTGGCACTACAGTAGCTTTTCAATGCAAAGGCAGTAAAGTACAACTAGTGAGATACATCCGAATGAAAAGCTCGCTTCGGCAAATAATCTCCAGTATCTCAACATTCGTAATAAAGAAATGCAACTTTACAACCTTGATACATAAATATTTATTTAAAAACTCTCTTGTAAATAATATAATTAGCTATCAATTTGCAATTTTTAGGGGACGTTTTTAGGGGTAGTTCGGTTTCTAGAGGACTACAAAGTTGAAAATGTATTTATTTTTTATCACGACTCAATCAACATGGACTAACTAAAGTAGCTTTTCAATGCNAAGTGTGCAATAAACAAATGAGAAAAAGAAAAGGTCGCCGCGAATAATGTCTAGTATTTCTACATTCGTAATAAAAAAAATGTAACTTTACTCTCTTGATACATGAATAATTATTTTAATGACTCTTTTGTAAATAATAAAATTTTAAGGGTAGTTTTAAGTGTTTAAGGGTAGTAAAAAGTTTAATTTTTTATAACGCGACTCGTTACTCGATCGCCATCGAAAAAAATCGCCATGCTAAAAGCAATCCTTTAATTTCCTGCCCTGCACAGATTGGGTAGTGGTGAAGGTCCCGGGCAGCGGGTGAAAGATGCGTGGGCGCGCATGAGAGGGTAGCCATGGCGACACACGCTCACCCCCCCTGTGCCCTGAGGGCTTCACGGGGGGGAAGCGCGCCGATCGAGTGGTCGCGCGCCCGGTTGCCACGGCGACACACTCGGGTGCTGGCGTGCCAGGTGGCGGGTGTCGCCACCACCACCGCCGCCGCCGCCGCCTCCTAACGGTGCGGGAATCGTCGCGCGAACGGTGTGCGACGCGTCGCCTTCGCACGGCGATCGATGTTTGCACAAAACGCCCCGGAAAATGCTCAGACGCACACGCACACACTCACACACCCTCCAACCCCTCCACCACCCCCTCGAGAGTGGACAATTTGATAAGGGATGGAGAGCCAGCACAGAAAAAAACTTTTAATAAGAAAAACGAGACAAAGAAAAACTCCATGCTCCTAGAGGGGGTGAGTTTCACCCTCGCTGCATCATCATCTTCAGCGCGGCGGCGGCGCTGCGGTAATGAATACTGGAATACACCTATAAGCCGTGAAATCGAATACTCCGCGCGCGCTCCGTGTGTTCTTTTGTTTCCTCCCTCTCTTCACTTCACATCACTTCAACTCAACACTCAGCATCAACCCCGACTTCATCACAACAATATTTACACATCTTCGAAAGCACTTTCTATTTTCCATTATCCATTTTCCATTTGGTTTATCACTGTATACGACAATTGTATTGTAGATTTGTTGA
The DNA here is from genome assembly GCA_030264215.1 of Geostiba sp. GC000077. NCBI lineage: Eukaryota > Metazoa > Arthropoda > Insecta > Coleoptera > Staphylinidae > Geostiba > Geostiba sp. GC000077. Next base: position 714 of record JARJDQ010015362.1, on the reverse strand, counting down.
TTTGTAGGATATGGGAAAATATCTTTAGGGGATGATTTCGCCGCCATGTTTGTGCGCCATTGCTATTTGCGACGCATCGCTTCCTTTGTCCCTGCTCTCAGCGGCAGTGTCCTTTGTCACAGCACACCACCACCCTCACTGCCGTTGGCATCATCCCCCAGGGGGTGTATTTTGGAGACAACCCTCAAACAACCCCACTGTCACGGAGATTCGATCTATGCATTTGCACTAATATTGCTTTCATCCTCTTTTATATTACAAACAATGTTTACTATTTTATCCATCGTAAAAGAAAAAACCATTTTGGTGTTTGATGATTTAAAAAATATTAATTAATTAAAAACATTTTTCTTACGCCTGGTCTGTTTTTCCAAAAAGTTCTTGTTATATTAGAAAGTAATATTGAAACACGTCAGAAAATCCTTTAAATTTCCTAAAAGCATTTTTCAATATTAACTTTCTTTTGAGATTCTCACAGCTAAAGATATACAGGTTTAGCTGTATTTGATTAAATTCTTTCAAATAATTGAAACTACCCTTATAGTGCAGTCAAATTATGTTTTTTCGCTGCTAAGATGGAAAAAATCCCTTTTTTTCTGTTTTTGCTCATAACTCTAAAATTATGAACCCTACGTAAAAACATCTCAGTTAAAAATTGAAGTATATTAAATTTCCTTTAAATTGCTTTACTTTGTTATTATCAGCGACGAACTG